>VZRO01008590.1:67768-99815 GCA_013397915.1 Daphoenositta chrysoptera
TGTCCTTCCGCGCGCGGGCCGGGAGCAGCGGCCGCAGGGAGGAGCGGAGCGCAGGGAGCGCGGCGGAGGGATCCGGGCGGGCGCGGGTCCGGGTCCGTGTCCCCCTCGTCATGGTGGTCCTGCGGAGCAGCGCCGCCCGCCCGCCCCGCATGGCCGCCCGCGACACCCGCTGCCGCCGGCCGCCCTTCGACCTGCTGGACTCCAGCTCCGAGTTTATCTCCTTGGAGCCCCCCTCCCTCAGGAGCCACCGCGTATGGACGCGCTCCGGCTCCGCCAGGGCCGCGGTATCCAGAGGGACCAGGAGAGCCGAGGAGGCCGTGAGTGCCGGGGTGGGGGCGGGGTGAGCACGGCCTGGCGGGCGGCGCTGGGCTGTGGGCCCGGAGAGGCGGCGGGGGGGCCGGTGCTGGCCGGGAGCTGCTGGGAGAAGTTGAGAAAGCGCTGGGGAGCGGTGTTCCGTGGGGGAAAAAAGAGGGGAGAACCGAGTGTTTGGGGTAAGGGGCTGCGGCTGGGGGTGTGTGCAGAAGCAGCTGGCCCGCCCCCCGTTCCCGGCTGCCCCGCGCTAAAGGCGGCTCGGCACAAGCTCCGGTCCGGGGGCTGTGGCCGAGTGCTGAGAGCTGGTCCCTGGGAATATAAACCTGCATCGCCTCATGGTTGGTATGTTGTATGTCCTTCCCTATCCCCGTTTATTTTGGTTCAGATCCTTATCTGAAAAAGTTGTCTTAAAAAGATCTTAGAGACCTCTTTGTTGTAGTTGCAGTATGCTTCTAGAGCGCTCTCTGTTTAGATGACAGAAATGCATCAAAACTGGCGCGACACGAAATATAGGGGACCAATGAGTGCGTTCTGGTTGGCCCGAAGGGCCTGTTAATACTCTTTAGTCAAATGTATCCAAATAATACTTCGGATGCTCTAAAAATTCTGTTTACAAATTAGGGCTCATTTGTACTTAATTAAAGTGCATAACCTAAACTGGTGAAAATGTTACTTACGCTTTCTGTAATCTTGATCTACCCTACTAGAAGAGAGATAACTTGCATGATGGTAAAGGATATCAAGTGGCCTGTGCTCTCTGCATCTCAACATTACAACTGTAATAACTGAATCATTTAAGTTTTCATTGTTTTTAACATAACCTTCAAAAACTAAAACTTTTCTGTGATATTTCCAAGTCAGGGTCTTCTCTGCAGGCTGACCTGCATTTCTGTGACAAATAAAGGCAGACCATATCTGACTCGGAAGTGGTCTGCTCTTCAGGGGAGCCCTGCCTTGGACTGATGCGTCTCATAGACTCTGTTTCTTTTGAGCAGAAGTTTTTCAGGAGTCTCAGTTGTATGGATTAATTTTATATATTTTGCCATTGTATTCAAGACTACTGAACTAAGAAGGAAAAATCCTTTGGGGTGGTGGGTTTTCCCCCCCCTTGAAAAGAGCCATGGAATCTGTTTAAAGATCAGTTTTTGCAGTCCCCACCAGAAATGGTTGTCGGGGGCTGCGTTCAGGCTTTGCATGGGAGGGAAGGCTGTGCAGCATTAGGCAGATAACACTGCTGGCATGTGTTCTCAGTGTGGAAAACAGGAATGAGGAAGCTAAATGTAAACTCATCCCTGAAACCAAAGCAGAATCATTGTTATGAAACCGGTTTGTAAAGTTGTTCTTTGGTTTGGGCTTGTTTTTATTTTTTTTTCTTCCTTTTTGTAGACCTTTCCCGTGCTTTGAGCATGGAGTCATTACCTCATGTGAAGGATGCTGGGCTCTGCTTGAGGTTTTAACTGTGGAGATAATGTAGAAATGCTCCATCTGACAGAGATCATAGGAACTGGTGCTGGCTTCACATTCAGTTCCTGATGCCTCTTTCCTGTCTTGTTGAATATGCAAGGACTTGGTGGTGGCAGCTTTTGCTTTTTTTTCTGATATCAGCATATGGTTTATCTTTAGTTATACAGCTCATTTCATCCATAGACAGTAAGAAGCATACAGCAGGAGGTCTAAAGTAAACCAACATCTGCTGGATTTATTCTCTTCCAGGTTTCCAGTCCCAGTAAGTTCCATGAGTGAGTTTCCCAGTGAGATCCAAAGTGTCTGCTATCCCTTTGGAAGCTGTGTATCTCCAGGTTTATAACCCTAGTGTAATTCTCCAAGCTGAACAAGTTTGTTCTTGTGACCTATATTTGAGGGCAGTGTGCTCCCAAGTTCCGTTTTTGTCTGGGCATCCTGACTGTATCAGAAACAGTGTAGCCAGCAAGACCAGGGCAGTGATTGTCTGCTGTAATTTTGCTAAAATATTGCTCAGCAATAGTGAGGCCACACCTTGAATCCTGTGTCCAGTTCTGGCTTCTCAGGACAAGAAAGACATTGAGGTGTTGGAATGTGTCCTGAGAAAGACAGCAGAGCTGGGGAAAGGTCTAGCAAGTAAGTCATATGAGGAGCAGATGAGAGAGCTGGGGGTGTTCAGCCCTGGAGAAAAGGAGACTTGGGGAAGTCCTCATCACTCTACAACTACCTGAAAGGAGGTTGTAGGAGAGCAGCCTCTTCTCCCAGGTAGCCTACAACAGGACAAGAGGACATAGCCTCCAGCTGCAGCAGGGAAGGTTCAGGTTGGACATCAGGAAGAAATTTTTCACAAAAAGGGAGATTAAATCTTGGAACAGGCTGCGCAGGGAAGTGTGGAGTCACCACCCCTGGAAGTGTTCAAGAAACGACTGGATGTGGCACTTAGTGCTGTGGTTTTGTTCACAAGGTGATGATCATTCAAAGGTTGGACTCGATCTTGGAGGTCTTTTCCAACCTTAATGATTCTATGGAAGTGACTTGGCAAGCTCCTCTGCCAGCTCCCTCTGTACCCTTGGGTGGGATCCTGTTGGGGCCTGTCGAATTGTGGGTGTCCAAGTGCTGTAGCAGGTCGCTGACCATTTCCTCCTGGATTATGGGGGCTTCATTCTGCTCTCCATCCCTGTCTGGGTATGAGGACTGCTGGTCTTACTGTTAAAGACTGAGGTAAAGTACCTCTGCCTTTTCCTCATCCGTTGTCGTATGTTTGCCTGTACATCAAGTGAAGGATGGACATTCTCTTTAGTCTTCCTTTTCTTTCTGATGTATTTGTAAAAATGTTTTGTGTTGTCTTTTACGGCAGTAGTCAGATTAAATTCTGTTTGGGCTTTGGTCCTTGTAATTTTTTCCCTGCATAACCTCCTGACATCCTTGTGGTCCTTCTTCACTCATCTCCATCAATGAGTGGAATTAACTCTTGGTAACATTACTGTGAAGAAGCAGAATAATCTGGTCTGTTTTCTGCCATTTTCAGTGTGAGATTTAGTTTGGCATACTTGTAATGAGACCTTGGTTTGTAAATGGAACAAGCCCCTTCCTGTGGTCATCACAGCTTTCCTCATATAGTCAAAGTCAGTAGCATCCTCCTTTCAGAAACACCAATGTGAGCAAGATGAACATCCATGAAGAACTGTATCTTGAGTTCCCTTTGGTTTTCTGTGGATAAATGCCATCTTCCTGAAGGAGGTCTTTTTTTATCCCTCTGAATGTCATTATAAATGGAACAGAGACAGGAGGAAAACTCTCCTAAAAAGATTTTAATCCCAGTACTAGGAATTTTTCTGTTGCATTAAAGATATAGAAACCTGGCAGAAAATGAACCCCTTTGTGTTTCAGCTGGTCCTCAGAGGTCAGAGGGGCTGGGTGCAGCTGGGCCTAAGTTCTCATTATAGCCCATTGGGCACTGTCAGCCTGGCTGAGTTCAATAGGAACTTGCAGGATTCAGATATGCCAATAGTGTGGGTAATTGAAGCAACAGGAAAGCAGATTCTGAATTGCTGGTGGTAAATGCATCAACTACAGTGTAAATATGTGCTGCTACAGAAGGAATAGTGACAGAGATCTATTAGTGATAGATCTAAGTAAATTCTAATATTCTCAGGTCTGCTCCAAGACAGTTGAGGCACAAAGCTCACCTAAAGGTGTCCCTTCAGGGACAAGGAGTGACACAGTCCATCAGCTGATCCAAAGAAGGCAGAGAAGCTTTCCCCTCTCTCTGTTGTGTTGCTTGGTTTTTTGGTTGTTGTTGTTTTGGGGTTTTTTTGTCCCAAACCCCTCATTTTATAGTATAATATTTGGCCCTTTCCCAAAGGGGTGGAACAATTCAATTGCATGTTATAGGTGAGATTGTGGTTACTGGGGTCACTGAAGCAAATTTGAAATCAAAGATTTTGGTTTTTTTCTTTGAAATCTGGTGTGGTTTTTTTCATCAGAGCTACTTCTTGGTGCAGAAGTGGTTCAAGGCTTACCTGCCGTTAGTTGCAACACTCTTGAGTCAGGAGTCTAACAGACTAAGCTTGATCAAATGAGTGGTAAGATATTCAGATAAATACATTCTTCCTTCTTTTCCTAGAAATTTTCCTCTGGCAACATTGGATGTTTCAATGGACACTGTTTAAGATCAATGAGAAAAAACATGGCACCCTGTTCAGACTCTAGCTTTGACAAAAGCATGGAAATACTAAGTGAAAATGTCAATCGGCACTTTTCAAGGTATTGTATTTTGAGGTATTCAATCTCTTTTTAAGTCATAGAATGAAAAGGAAAAGTGAAAGCATGCACAGTGAGTCACATAATGATAAATCTACAGCTAAAAACCCACAAGGGAGTATGAGTATGTTAATGTCAGTGCCAGTGTCTTAGAACTAGAATCACTCTTCTTCTTAAAAGTCTCCTGCTTCTACAAAAGGCATTTATCTGCTCCTGGGTCCTTTGAGATCTCTCCTCCACTTAGGTTATTGAGATAGTACCTGCCCTATTGATACATCAGGATGAGCAAGTTGGGAAATATCTGTCCTTAGAGAACTGCATGCATATGGTACACAGCATACTTGGGATCCAAATCCTCCCTGGAGTCCACAGGCTTTTGTTTGCATGGCATGGAGCACCAGATTAAAGTTCCCCAGTGCTGAGGGGGAACTGTGCAATTCAATGTGATTCAATACTTTTGTACAATACTTCTAATAAAATTCTGCTCTCCTTTCTTCTCCTCTCTTTCTTAATGTAGGCAGTTGGCAAAACCAAAATCAGGCCCAAAAAAGGAAGGCTATAAAGAAGGTAAGTAGGGATGATTCCTTAAGGTTCCTTTTTAGCTGGATTTCTGAGAAGGGTTGCATTTGGTCACTTTGTCCATTTAACTTGGCCCCGAAAATTTTTGAACTCATCAGCCAAAATCATCTGAAGTTGTGAGAATAGATATAACAAAGATAGGACTTTCCAGAGTTTTATGAAAAGAGGTAGGTGCAAATAGGAGAAGATGCCATTAATTCCTTTCAGGCTTGGGAACAATGCAGCATAAATTCCTGAATTTCTAGGTGTTAGAGAATCTGTTCCTTAGCTCACGTTTCTTTGTGTCAGTGATTTTCTGGACTCTGCAGAACTGGTTAACTTTACAGGTTAACTGTAAATCAGTCTTGCAAGTAGGAGGGGATATTGCAGTATTGTAACACAAGTCAGTTATAAAGTAATTCAGTCATGAGATGCACACTGGCATGGGGAAGGTGTCCCTGAAGTTGAGCATTTCTGAGTACACAGGCAGGCTTGGTGCCACTTTGTGGCTGCTGGGAAAATCCTTTAGCTCCAGGCAGCATTGTGCCAGCTATAGGCTTAATGTGGGAAGGGACCCAAAATGCACTTGGTGTGTAGTAACTCAGGTTTTAATTGGGCAATGTAAATTATCATTTACAGAACTCAAAGTTAGTTTTATAATTGGTGATGATGAGATCAAACCTACCTGTGTTTAAACTAAAGTGGTGATATGTCTGTTCCTCTCTCACTGAGCTCTCTTAACAGTTTTAATGATAGTACAAGTAATGAACCCGTAGCAAAGGATGCTGTCTGGTAAATATTGGGCAGATGTCTCTTAAACAAGCAAGCACTTTTGAGTTCCTTATATTTAGGAGTTTATCTTGAGGCATTTCCTGTCTTCTAGGGCTTTTGTGTCATGGTGCAGAAAATGAAAATGATGCATGCTTAGGCAGTGTACCAAAACTGTGCATCTTTGGAAGAGACCTCCCACATAAGCAATTTTTAGAAAAAACTATTAGATACAATTTTACATGAATGGAGTGAAAACACCTTAGAGGTAGGCATTTGTTGTTTTCACTTTCCCAGGGAGAAGTAACGAATAAATTTGCCTCCTACATGGAACAAAAGCTGCGTGTTTGTTTTCATCAGATTGGCTTTCCAGTCTACAAAGAAGCTGCTATACAAATCAGACTTTTAAATATGTGGTTTAAGCATAAGTACTTAAAGTTGAATGGTGTGATCACGAAAATAGCTTTCAATTCAGTATTTAAATTTTAAAAATCAATAAAGGCAGGGGCTTTTACATTTTGCTAGAGCAAGAGTGAAATAAAGCGACTGACATTTTTTCTATCAGAGAAAGTTTTATGTATTATTGCATTTTAGTGTCCAGAACACTGAAGACCAGAGCTGATGCAAAAGCTGCAGAGCAAGTCCATGAAGAAAATGGGGATTTGGAGGTTCGCCGCAGCTGCAGACTTCGACAAAGCCGTTACGCCACTACAAATGAATCTGTTTTGTTTGACAAACTTATAACAAAGTAAGGAGGCTTTTCTCATCATCTTGCCAAGCTACTACAATGAGCCTTACTGGCAACCCTTTGTACTATGGCAAAATATGGCTAGGGATTTTCTCCTTTTATTCACAACAGGAAAAGGTATTGTTTTTCCTGGCAGCAAGAGTTATTTGTATTCACTGGTCAGACTGAGACTTCCCTATGAGCTGCTAGATATGTGCTATATCTGAGTGATTGGATGTTAGGAAGAAATTGTTTACTGTGAGGGTGGTGAGGCACTGGAATAGGTTGCCCAGAGTAGCTGTGGATGCCCTGTCCCTGGAAGTGTTCAAGGTCACGTTGGGCCAGCATACCACGTCTGGTATCTGTGGGCTGGGTGCATTTGTATGTTTTCTTGTAAACCAAAACAATCAGTTTATGTTGTGACTTTCAGTAGATTTAACTTAAAATACTAAGGAAAGTTGGATACTGGCAAAGTGAAGCAATCCGAATGTTTCTGCCTGTGGGTTAAATCCCTCTGTGAAGCCCAAACTGAAATTTGTTTTCTGAAAGGTTTGCAAAGTGTAACAGCAGTAAGATGTTGTGTCTAGCATAAGTAGTCATTGAAAATCAACATGAAACTAAAATAGCAGTGTAGAGAAGAATAAGCAATCTGTTGTCTGAAGAAGGCTGTGAACCAAGTGACTCAATGCTATCATGCAGAGCAACCAAAGTGCTATGAAAAACTGCCATAATTTCTTTGTTACCTTACTATGATCTTCAGAATTCTTTTTTCCTACTAAAATAGTTGGGGTTTTTTTACTGTCCTCAGCAAGAGGGGAAAATAAACCTGAAAACAATGTATGTTTGCAAATCCTCAAACATTTGTTCTTGTTTCTCTCTATAAAAAAGTAAGCATTTGACCTAATTTTTAAGTAGTGTTGAAAAATTTGGCTAAGTGTCAATGACTCTTGCCTTGTGCACACTGTATTAAAATGTTGAGGTGATTATGCGTGCTGTTCTAAATGGGCTTTTTTGTATTTGCCTATTTTTGTTTTTATATGTCAACTTTGTGTCTTAGTACTGCAGAAGCAGTCTTGCAAAAATGGATGACATGGAGAAGATGCGTAGACGGCGAAGGATGGGAGACCTGGAGGAGTTCCACGACACAGAAGAAGTAGATACTGGTTTATTTTGCTATTTTTGTATAAGTAGGGTATTTCACATAGGGAAACTATTTCCCTTCCCTGAGAGGAACTCATGTTAAAATGATAGACAGCAATCATATTTCCTGTGTTTTAGTTTTGCTTTGTTAAATTAAGTTAGTCCACTGTCCTTTTGAATGGCAGTCAATTTGTTTTTTAAATGTCTTCATAACCTGCTTTTGTAGATTCTTTGTTTGGATCTGCATTCCTATTCTAGAGCAGAAACCCTTGTTATTAATCTTGGGTTCCAGAATGATGTTTCTGTTCTCTCCTGCTGTACAATCATTAAATCTTCTATGTATATGGAGTGCCTTGATAATGATACTGTATAGGCACCAAATATGCCCACAGGTTTTCTGCCTATTTGTGACTGGTCTTTCGTGTTTCCTTTTTTTTTTTAAGGAAAGCCTCGATATGGAAAGGACTGACGAGGAGATTGCTGATAATCAAGGTTGCGTTATTGGATAATTCTGTTTTAAATTTTCTTGACTATGCTCTAGCCAAAAGCTTTGTCTTAAATAATTGAGATGGGATGAACTACTGGGTATTTTTCATCTATTAAAAAGAATCTGTGCTGCTACTGGCATTACAAGCCACAGTCACAGACTCTAGGGCTGTACTGTAGTGACCTCAGAACAGGTTTTCAGAGTCAAAAAGAGGTTGTTGTTTTTCCAAAGTGCTTACAACAGAAAAGGTTGTGGACAAGTGGAAATACATGCAGTGTAGTGCATTTAAAATTTCATATAGTTTGCAACAGTACTTTAACAGTGTAACACAATGTTGATATACAGGGGGTTCCTCAGAAGAAAGTGAAGCCAAAGAAGACGATGGTGAAGACACTCGGAAGCGTTACTCCTTTCGGCAGAGGAAAACTGTTGAGCGTTATCAAGCTCCATTGCAAAGTAGGTTACAGGCACAACTTCTCTTAAGAACTAATTTCTTGCATGGAAGTGAGAGTCTGGTTTTCTTTTAGAATGAAAATATATACACACACTCAACATCTATTTAAATATCTTACCTGCAATTTTGTTAAATGCATATATCTGTGCACATTCTATTTCTCTGCCTTTTGGCATCCTTATTGTTGTTTTTCAATAAAAATACTACCTATGTATCCTTGAAAGAATAGTAATTAAACAGACTTGATGATCTTACTCTTGTGGTTTTGAGTTCTTAAAAATCAGGTGTGTGTGTTTTTGCTTTTATTGTGCACTGATTTTTAAAAAACCTCTTCCCCCCCTTGAACCTTCCCCAGAACTTAGAGATGGATGATACACATCCCATTCTCTGCCTCTTTTAGTATCCTGCTTTCTTTTAAACTTGTTTGTAACATTATTCTATTTTTTTTGCTTTCAACAGAACCAAGACAACGTAAGATGTATTTTGCTGACAGGTCTTCACCTGTCAGACAGAGAGATTCATGTAAGGCCACTAACAGGTATGAGTTTGGTTAGTGACAGTTCTTTCTCAGTAGTGCTGTCAGTCACATGACTGAATACTGCTTTCAAGGGGTTTTGGACTTGTGATAATTTAATACTATAACAGTATGGTTATTGCTGTGGTAGTCTGAGAGTATAAAGAAAGCAAATACTGGGGGGAAGCCCATACTTTTTACTGGCCATTAGAATTTACTTGAAAGTGCAGTTTTTGTGGTCATGATTAGGGTTATGGGTGAGATTGTATAACTGAATTAATTTGTTCTGGAATTAAAGCCAAATTCTCGCTCCAAAAATCTCAGACTGTTTTATCTTAAAGGATGCAAATTATTTTCTTAAAACCAAAGGCAATTCAGTTAGAGGCTGTATGGAAGTTTTAATGATTTTTTTTTTTTTAAATCACTTAGATACTGATTCTGGTTTCTGTTTGCAATCCGTTCAAGTTTCTGAATGAAACTATACTTAAAGCAAGAAAAATGCTAAATGAAATTCTAAATTACAAATTGCAGTAGCAATGACAAATAGTTTTAGGATCCTGTAAGTGTTGAATGCCATTCCTTGCTAGATAGGAGCACTTTGTTTTGTCCTTGAAAGCAGGCAGTTATGGAAGGAGGCGGTTTTGAAACCAAATTTTGAAATTAAAAGGTTGATGTTTCACAGAGTGGATACATAATGCTAAGTGAAACTCGATTTGTGTGTGAGAGAGAGTGGACAAAAAGAATAACTTGGTTAAGATATTTCTTTTTACACTAGTTAAACATTTTACCTTCCTAATAAAAATCAAATTTTGTGGTCCTGAGGAAAATCACGTAATGTGCTTTGAAATCAGATTTACGTGGAATACAATTACCTGGAAACTTACTAGATATCAAACTAAACTGAGCTAGTGTTCACTTAAATCTTGATATTACTTACTGTTTATTTTAATTGTTTTAATTATTTGTTTGAATGTTTGCAGACGGAGACACACAGTCCCCAGCAGTGATTCCTCTTCCTCATCTGATGATGAAGAGGATTTTGAGAGGCAGAGGAACAACAGAAATTTAAGAAGGTTAGTGCAGCTGGAGAACAGGGGAGGAAGGAGTTTACTTTGGAGGACTTTACATCTTCCTAACTGTGAAATGTTACCATCTTCTTGTTCAGTTTCTAAATTCTGGCAATTGTATCTGTTGATACAACTGTAACTCAACTCTCTACAATTGGATTTTTAGAATTGATTTTAATAAGCAATTTGGTTTCTAGGTGGGAAGGGGGGTAGCAACACTGATAAAGCTTCTTAATGTAAAATTGTGCTGCTCCTGTACTTAAGCTGATTCAGAAAGAAAACCACCGTAACAGAGAATGTTATAAATAGAGGAAATGACGGAGATTTGGTTTCTTAACAAATGCTCTAGAAAAGCTATTTTAGTAACAGTCTAACAAATACGTTTTCAGCCTGATGTCTCAGATGTCTTTCTGACTAGTTTCTTGGCACACAGGTTCTAAAGGCTTTGGGAAGCACTGAGAATGATAGGCAGCCTTTATAATCTTAACACCAACTGAAATAAGTATCCTCTTGTGCTGTAACATTTTGAATATAGAAGTTGAAAGTCTCTGAAAAGTGTCAGTGTGTTTGGGGGTCGGGAGGGACAGTTTTCTTCCTAACAGGAATCATTGTCAATCCATGGTCTGCACATAAGGAATAACTTGTTCTAAGCCTGTATTCCTATATATGCTCTGTTGACTGGCATGGATATTCATATCCATGCCAGTCATGGATGAGACACGCTAAGAGCTGTTAAAATAATTAACTCAGTTTAATATCTGGAGTGACCATTTTCCTTTCTCTACTCATGGACATTAAACATAAAACAGCTGGAACAAATATTTAATAATTCAGGAAGTTTATACTCATTTGTAAGGTCTTCTGCATTCACTTGCTATTATTAGAAAATCAAAAATCTACATTGTAAGTTACAAAGCACCCTTCCTTTTCTCCATCATTCAAATCAGGTCTCTTCCTGTCAACTTTCGGAAAAGTGATTTAAAGGGAGTTCACAAGGATCGCGTGAAAATCGGAGCGAGCCTGGCTGATGTTGATCCAGTGCAAATAGATTGTTCAGTAAGTAGTTTCACTTCACTGTGTCAGTGAGACATTTTTAGTAATTATGAAAGCTTTCAGTAATGTGCTGTCTACAACTACCTTGGCTTACAGTTTTGTTTCAAGCAGTTTGAAAATTGACATGAATGTTTTCTTTGTGCTGACATCTAATTTCTGAGGGAACTTTATCAAGGTTGCAGCTTTAACATCTAAAATGTGTTCTGTTGTCTTCATCTTTAGGTACGATTCGATGGCGTAGGTGGTCTTTCTGACCACATTTCAGCTTTAAAAGAGATGGTTGTTTTTCCATTGCTTTATCCAGAAGTCTTTGAGAGGTTCAAAATTCAACCTCCAAGGTAAGGGATGCCATTTAAAACTGTAAATTCTAATTCAGCTATTTTCAGGCAAATAATCAACTGAGGTATTGTTATGTTTCCACACTTCAGAATTTTAAGTGTTGATAGTTTGGGGTTTTTTTAGCAGTAGGAAAAAGTAATTTTTTAAAAAATCATAGAATCCAGCATACATGTAGTTTTAAAGATTTACAGTGTGGTGAGACTATGTTTTAAAAGTGTCTTGCCTTTCAAAAGGGGGAGATGGAGTGGTTCTGAGTTCTAAGTGGTGGACCAAGTAGTTCTTGAGTCCATGCAAGTGGACTTGATCAGTTTGTAAGTGGTAGTCAACTGCAGTTTGTTTTGTGGAAGTCCAATTGTCTGTTCCACCAATTCTTTATTCAAGAGTTCCAGTATCAGTTTTATAGTTGATTAGACTTGTAACTAGAACCTTGCAGTTCTTGTTGTGCTTGGGCTAAAAAATGCATCTGTCCACTTTTTACACAACTGAATGAGTTGTGTGTTATGAAATGAAGTCATTAGAGATTTAATTGTTAGATTTATATATTCTTGGTCATCAGCACTTAGTCATGGTATATTGAAATAGGACTTCAAATTCTTTGATTTCTGTAACTTTAAAAGTATTACAAACAATGAAGAGAGCTTTGTTTAGGAGAGAGCAGTTGTGTGCTTTAGGGATGGGAGTGGTAACAGGTACTCCTCTATGATACTTTTCTTACATGAATATTTTTTTCCTTTTTTTTAAAAATTGCAGAGGCTGTCTATTCTATGGCCCGCCAGGGACTGGAAAGACATTGGTTGCTCGTGCACTTGCAAATGAATGTAGCCAAGGTGACAGGAGAGTAGCCTTTTTTATGAGAAAAGGTGCTGACTGCCTCAGTAAATGGGTCGGGGAATCTGAACGACAGCTTCGTTTGTTATTTGATCAGGTACAGTTGAAATGTGCATTACATTCTGTCTGAGTTGTAACTAACCTTCTGTGGTCAAGAACAACTCTCTCATGTTTTGTCAACTCCTTCCATTGAAGTGGGATTGTCAGTGTTTCCTTTTTCAGTAACATTTTTAGGGGCTTGAAGTCTTGGGATGCATTATGAAAAATTAGTAAAGCAGTCAAGAGAACCTTGCAAAGAAGCATGCACACCCAACTCCTTGCCTCAGGAAAGAAAAATCCAAACAGCCACAAAAAAGTTGTCAAGAAGTGCTGACTTTTGATCAGGAGGAAATAAATGCAGGCTGAAAGCATGGTTATTTTTAAATTGGTAACCAAGATTGCTTCCAGAACCTGTAATATGATTAAGTCCTGTCTCTGTTCTTGGTGGTTGCCAAATAACTGTAAAAACTAGTGGTGTGATTTGTTTCCTGTCACCCATCTCAGTGGGTTGACCTAGGCTCCTGCCTTTTGTTACTCACGACACTTTACTACTTCAGATCAGTGAGTAGAAATCCCTGATGCTTGTCTGAAAAATCTACTTCCAGTGACTTTGCAACCACAGTGTTGTTTGTGCATTTCTCCTCCAAACAGTGCTGTTTTCCTGATGTCAATATTCCTGTGTTTCCATTGTAGGCCTACCAGATGCGACCTTCAATTATTTTCTTTGATGAGATTGATGCTCTTGCTCCTGTACGGTCCAGCAAACAAGACCAAGTTCATAGGTAGGGCATGTTTTGTATCAACATAGAAGCTGCTTGATCTTTGTGAAAAAAAACCCATAACCTATTTAACTTGATGTGACACATTCATTTATCCTGAAAACTAGTAATTCAGTATTACTTAATTTCAGATTATCTTTAAATAGTAATTAAAAACAATTCACTAAACTTGATACCAGCACAAGGTCTGTGGTACCTTATCTATTTTGTTGTGCCTTAAAATGATTTGTCTTTTTCTAGTCAGCATTTTATCAATAAGAGCTTGTCCTTTTTGAGTGAGTATTGGTGATTATGTGGAACTGAAGAAAATTAACTGCTGAGGGAAAACTGTATTCTTCTCTTAGCTCTGTTGTATCAACACTTCTGGCACTTATGGATGGCTTAGACAGCAGAGGAGAGGTTGTGGTAATTGGAGCCACCAACAGGCTGGATTCTATAGATCCTGCTTTACGAAGACCGGGACGCTTTGATCGAGAGTTCCTCTTCAGCTTGCCAAACAAAGAGGTCAGAACTTCAACTCAACCTCGGTGCTTAGTGTGGCGGAGTCATCTTTGTAACAATCTTTGTAACAAACCCCTGCAACACAGCAGGATCGTGGAGCAGTGAAAGTCTCCTCAGTATTGTACTGCTTGGACAAAAGAGGGCTCTGGAGAGACAGTGCTGCACTGTGGAGGGCAGACCTGGCACTGAATATTTATCATTAATCTGATTGCCTTAACCTAACTAATAGGTAGTTAGTTCTCTAATTAGTTTTGGTTTCTCTGTGACCAGCAAAGAAAATGGAGTGCTGCTACTCACCAAAATGTTTAAAAATGACTGTATGGATTAATTAGGAAGTACTGCTATAGCATTGTGAAGTTGAAAGAAATGGTGTGCAAACAAGAATTCTTTTTTGGTAACAAAAACTTTGACCCAGGCTGGTGCTGGAACCAATCAAGTATGTTAGGAAGTTATGTTCTTACTGGTACTTAGTAATAGGGACTTGAACAAAAATTTGAAGTCACTGCACAGGTACAGAGCCAGGGAAGCTTCAATTTCAATGACAATAGGCAGTGAAAAAAAAATATTGTGGATGGGGGTAGTGGGCAAAACTGGAATGCAGCTTTTGTGTTTTCTTTCTGCCTATCACTGATAGTTCTTTTTCTTAGCATTTTTTGGAAAGTGCTGGATTGAAGGCTAGTAAAAGTGCACTAAACAGTGCATTTAACATAAACATTTTTCTTCAGTTTTTATCTGCTCGCAGGAAAAGGAGAGGAAGGTGCCATGAAACAGATCTAATAAACGTTTCCCCACTGTGGAAGAATTTTAGAAATCTGCCATAATTAGTCTGTGTACTATGAAATAATTCAGTTAAAGTCCTGCTAAGATCACAGATGGGTATAGGCAACATTTGTCATTTTCTGGATGAGTGACAGTAATTTGAGTCATAATTATTGTTCTACTTGGTAGTAATATTATCAATTGGGAATGGAGTGCTAGGACTGTTATCCTTACATGAGCTGGCAGAAGAGCAAATTTGATGAACTAATAAGACTGTCACCATGAAATTTTGCTGAATTTGAGAGAATTTTCTGTGAAAAATCTGTTTGCAGATAAGTTTGGGGTTTTTCACTACAGTATTTTCTTCAGGATCTCGCACTTGTGAAAACTCACTTTTTATGGAAGATGTAAATGTCTTTTATTTCATTGCAGCCCCCAGCAAGAGTTTAATATAACAAATTTAGAATTAGGAAATTTCCTGCTCAAAAAACCAGAGTATGTTAACCGACCTTTAAAATACTTCCAAGTTTAGCAGATAAATTTTTATTAGTGTGAGGGTTTTGGGGGTTTTGTGTTGTGGTTGTTTTAAGAGAAAATTTAGGGCAAACTAAAATGCAAGTGTTTTGTTTTCAGGCAAGAAAAGAGATTTTCAAAATTCACACACGAGACTGGAACCCGAAGCCATTGGACAAGTTTCTTGAAGAGCTGGCTGAGAAATGTGTTGGTGAGTTTGAAAACCGTGGAGGTTACTGCACATGACTTGAGTCGAGGCGAACCAGAGCTTGTTGCAGGCAGTACTTGAGCTCTTGTGCCTTGCTGTAGAGTGAGGCAGTGAGGCATCTGGCATGTCTTGGGAGCAAACCAAGAGAGATGCTGCTTTTGGTTTTCTTTGTTCCTCAGAACACTGAATGGATTTAAACCATCTTTCCCAGAAGTAAAGTTTTGACTAGGAGGCTGCTTCCTTAGTGCAGGATATCAAGCTGTGAGACACATAACAAAACTTCTCTGTGGTGCAGTAATTCTTTAAATTATCCCTGTTAATTTTTGGCTGCATGTGATGCCTTAGGTTTTAACTCTTACATTTTTCAAATCCTGTATTCCCTAATGTGTAACTCTGAAGTTTCTTGTAGCCTGGTAACTTCAGCTCTCTGGTCAAAACACACCCTCTCTGGGCCTGCTCTCCAAGGACACCCAGGCTGTCCTGGGCCCGAAAATGTGTAAACCAACATCTTGGAAAGGGGACAAGCTGAGGGGAAATTACATCATTAGCTAAAGGTTTAACTGGCAAATTTATGCTGATATGCAAATGGCCCAAACCTATAAAGGTGTTGGGAACTCGTGACTCGTCATCCATCTTGGGGTCCAGCTTGGGCCCCTTGGCTTCCCAGGGTGTACCTTTGAAGGCCTTTCAAATAAATACCCACCTTTATTCCCTTATTCCTGTCTAGTCTCTGTTTCTAGGTAGCCTCTCATGGCATCACATGCAAAGTCTTTCATTGTTGCACTTTAGAAATCTTGGCCTTGACTTTGGTGTTGTCTGAACCTGACATAACATTTGATTCTTGTTTTGTTTATTAGGATACTGTGGTGCTGATATTAAAGCCTTATGTGCTGAAGCTGCTCTGTGTGCTTTGCGCCGCCGCTATCCTCAGATATATGAAAGGAGTGAGAAACTGCAGTTAGACATCGCTTCAATTAAAATAACAGCAAAGGATTTTGTCATGGCCATGCAGAAGACTGTTCCAGCTTCACAGAGGGCTGTGGCTTCACCTGGGCGAGCACTGTCACCTATTTTAAAACCACTGTTGGAAAATACTCTGGAAAGAATTTTAGAAGCCTTGCAGAGAGTATTTCCACACGCAGAGCTTGCGCTGAAGAAGGACCAACAGCAAGGTATAACAATAACATCCACTTGTTTAAAATTCTGCCAAGGCAAAAGCCTCTGATATGTGCAAGAATACACACAAACCTCTCAGCCATAATGACAGTTCAGGTTTATAATCTGCATGTACACAGTGCTAGATGAGAGCTGTGAGTGACTTGCAATACATAGTGTTTCAATAGTTGTACTTGAGGGCTTGGCTTCCATAGCATAAGTGAGCTCATGCTCCTGACTACATCAGCCTTGATCAGGTTTAGTTTGTCAGTTGGTGAGAACAAATCAAAATTGATACACTCTCTCCTCATGAATGGAGGACTGTGAATAGTTAGTTACTATGCTAATCTCTGGAGAGTGTTCTCCCAGTATTGCTCCCAGTGGAGCTGGGATTGATAAAACAGAGGCAGAGACTCACCAACGAAATTGAAAGCATTGGGGCTGGGAGGTAGATAATTACACTCCCTCTCTGTTGTCCACCTCCCATTATCTTCTCCTTTCATGATCTTGAGGAGCCTCATTTGGAAGTTGTGGGGGTCTTTATATTCTGACTGACTAGTTCTGGACAAATGGAGGTCTGTGGCCATCACATTCACTTAATTTTCCCACATCTGGTGGGAGAACCTGTTCCAAAAAGCAGTGGCCTCATAAGGTTTTTCAGGTGTCTAGGAACTACAGAAGTTGTTGTTCCTAATCAACTTTATTCTAAGGAAAAAAAACCTCCCAGAACTTGATGCAAATCCTATGGGACATAGGACAGCTTTGTAGAGGCTGTGCAATCTCCATAGATCTGTGGTAGAATGAACTCTTCAGAAAATAGCATTCAGTGTGTGCCCTCAATACAGGAGAATTGTTTCCTGCACTGATTTCAAACGTGTGTTAATGCAGGAGTGAGATTTGGACTGTTCAGGAAAGTCAACAAACCTCTCATCCTTAAATCCTGTTTTAGGAAATGACGTAATTGACAGTGAAGAGGAATCACCATCAATCTTTGAAGAGAGGCCAACTCATAAAATGCCTGATCGTGAAAAGGCAGAATTCCTCACTTTAAACAGGTCTCGTTTGTCCCCTTTATGTTTTACCTTTTTAAGATGGCCGGGTCTGTAAACTGTTCTGTTGTGAGGAGTTCTGGGTGAGGGAATGATGGGTGTGTGGGGGTTGATCAATATTTGCAAGAAGTGTGAAGATCCAGCTGGGTACTCATGTTCTGACTGAAGACACTGCCCTGACCCAGCCCTATTTGCCTAAGTCAAAGTGGTCCACAGATCATTAGAACATGTTGATTTAATCCATGTCATTCCTTGAAAGATTCAAGACCCAAAAAATGCGCTGTCTGCCCTTTTAGCTTAAAAAAACCCCTAAAGATTTGTGTAGCCATCTTTTGCCCTTCTGCCTTCCAAGATTGTTAAAACAGAAATAAAATTTAGAAATGGCTTGTTAAAACACTGGGAAAAACTTAAACAATGTCTGCATTTTGTACCTTTAACCTACAGAGTTTGTTAATCTTTTGATGTTTTATTGTGGAAGTTGTGTAAACCAAGAGCTGTAGCAGTAGATTGTTGTTTTCACTGTTGGGTGTCAGTTATTCTTCTCCCTTTCTATCGCTGTGCTGCCCAGAAAATGTGACCTGCTGACCTTGGTCTCTAGGATCTTTGACTTGAGCTAGTAAAGGTACAACAGTCTTGTGGTAGAAAAACCCACAAACCTCTTCTCAAGTGTGTTCCATACTCATAAAACAAGACAATTAGGAAATTACTAGACAATTCAAAGATGAAACCATAGAAGTAATTTAACCAGTCCAATTGTATGCTTTCTCAGATACAGCTAATGTGTTTCAGTGCCCCTGTTAATTTTTTTCCTGGAAATGTTGGTTTGCTTCTTCCTTACCACCATCTCCAGGTACTATGGCCAAATTCCAGTTAAACTTGGCAGGTGTAGAGATCTCAAAGTCAAGACACACTGAAAATGGTTGTGTACATGGAGTGAAGAGACCCAGATTGATTTGTGCTTAAAAAAGAGAGAGTTGTTGTTCTGCCCCATATCAGGTTACTGACCAGCTGTGTCTGTATTTGGCTGGACCGTTTCCCTGAAGGATTTAAGGGCTCTTACTTAACCCAGCTAAAGGAATGGCAGACATGCTGGGACTGGCAGGATTTCTTAGTGGAGACATGGTACCAGTTTTTGAGAAAACAGGCTTTGGTAGTCTTCCTGATCACAGACCAGCTTATTATTTGGTGGAACGTGGAGCATATTTACAAAAAAAAAAAGCATATAATAAAAACTTCAACATCTGTGTGCCTGTTAGTCACTTGTTTTTAAACTTGTTTTCTTCTTGCTGTTGTAGAAATCCTCGTTGCCAGCCAACATCTTTCAGGCCACGGTTCTTATTAGTTGAAGATCCAGGGTGTGGGCAGGCTTTTCATCTGGCACCTGCAGTAATACATGCCCTGGAGAAGTTTCCTGTTTATACACTAGACCTGCCTGCTTTGTTTGTTAGCACCACATCCCCAGAAGAAACATGTGCACAGGTATCCTTTTTCTTTTGAATCTGGTAGGACTCATGAACTGAATATAAACTGTATATAAACTAGTGAAATAAGCAAAATTCATTGTTAATGGAGGAGGCCTGGTTGGAATATGCTGTTAGGTTTACTTCTGTCTGGAAATCCACTTTTCTTCTAGATGGAATGATACTGTATATGGATGTTATACATAGTCATGTTTTCCATGTGAAAGGAAGCAGCGAGGGTGTTGCTAGCAGCTCGGGAAGATGGGAGGTGCTGCTAATAAAGCACTCTCTGTAGCAAAAAACCCTGCTGTCTCTGTGGGATCCAGGAGGTTTTCATTGCTTCTTAAGGCTCTGTGCTCTCAGTAGATGGCTCTGCATCAGCCTGATGGTGTCACGCACTTTCTGAAGCCCTGTTTTTTATTATATTTGTAGGACAGTCAGGGTTTGGGGGAAAGGATTTCTTTTGTTACATATACAGCTTGTAGTACTGCAGTACATGCAGTAAAGGAATTAAAATTCATGTAACACTTGGATTTTTACACTGGTGTGCTTTCCATCACTAGGAAAATAAAATATAAGTAGATTAGTGCTGGTTTCCTTCTTTTTTAGTTTTAGGCAGGGAATACATGTTGTTGTTTGGCATCACTGTACTAAAATATTTTGACCTTTAGTAGCAGCATTTGAGAACTGTAGGAGTCAGGACAGACACATTCCATGGCTCATTTGTCACATAGGAGGAGCAATTTTCCTTTTGTTATGTGATGGTTGCATCTGTGGACATGTAACTACCCTGTGTAGTCACTGCCTGGATATACCATGTGTGCTTCCAACCTTTTGACAGGAACTCTCTGAATATTGTTAATCTGAGAGGGCACATGGAGAAATTTGTCACTTCCCTCTGGCAGTAGATGCATGTTGTCTCCTGTGATTGAGGTGCCATCTGTAAACAGTGGCTTGTGTGCTTCCAAAGCATATCATCTGGTCTGATGGATGCTTTGGTAGTAAGAAGTTGTAATTTAGGTCCTCAGGCAGACAAAAGAATGGTTACCTCTTATAAAATGTGCTTGAAATTTTGAATTATAAGCAGGCTTCTCACATAGGTCTTTGTTTGTTGAGTCTGTGCTCCAGTCTGTGTTGGGTATGTGCCTGCTCTGAACTGAAATTGGTGTAGTTGCAGTTGTGTGGCAGTTTCTCTAGGCTAATACATCTTGATGAAGGGTTAGTCTTGTTTTTTCGGGCACACCACCAGATTGGCTGAGGCTCTTTAGGAGTTCTCTTACACCTAAGTAGTTTTGAAATCGGGCAGAGATTCAAGTCTGTTTCTGTCTGTGTAGCCATGTCTGTGTTTGAGTCAAAGTGAAAATTTTACCTTATTGTTAAGGAGTAGTTCATCTATTGGTTTGTCTTGGTGTTTTACCTTCATGTTACCCCTATTTCATAAGATAGTTTGACTGACATGTAGTTATTTAGTATCCTGTTCTACAGGACGTAGTTTTCTTACCTGAGTTTCATTTTACCAGTTGATGCGAGAAGCTCAAAGAACAGCACCAAGTATCATTTATGTCCCCCAAATCCCTTCATGGTGGGAGACTGTTGGACCTACAGTGAAGGCTGTTTTTACTACACTACTGCAGAACATTCCAACGTTTGCTCCAGTTCTGCTCCTCGCAACAAGTGATGTGAAACATGGAGATCTCCCAGAAGAGGTATTTATTGATACTTTTTTTACTCTTCCTTTTTTGCTTGTTAGTTTATAACTCTTTGAAGCATGGGAATACTCTGCCAACAGAATTCATACTGTTATTATTTAGGCACCCAAGCCCAGTCTCCTAAAATTTGCTTAGACAAAACAATGCTGAAAGCTTTTGCCTGAAGTGTTTTCTGAGTAAAAAGATTGACTTCAACCCAACTCTTTCACCCTTCTCACACATTGACGCTTATTAGACAGATGTACAAATTTGCTTCAGGTGATCATTTTGGTGACTGCAAGATGGTAAGGTGTGTGCTTAGTGAAGAATATACAGGGATTGAGATGTAGATAGGAAAAAGATTGTTTTACCAAAAAGTGAAAGATGTTTTTACTGAAAAAGTGCAGTGGTCACACTGTTACTGATGGAATGTAATTTCAAATTTAAATAATCTCGTTAATATTTCAGTTTCTTTTTACATCTAAGTGAAAACTTGACAAATTGGAAAGATAAGGTCCAACTTCCATTTAAGTAACTTGGAAATCAATTTTTAGTTGACTTAACAAAATTCAGTAAGACTACATGCTGAACTTTGTAGGCACTTGTGGTGGTACAACTATCCCCACTCCCCTCAAGCTGCACTGGGATTTCAGAAACGACATCAGAGGGTGTTAAAGGAAGGTGTTCAAAATGTGAATATGCTGCTCCGATTATTTTGTCTTGGTAGCAAAAGTTTTTATGCTGTTAATAAATGCCTTCTAAACTAAGGAATGAAATTACTTCCATACCCTTTTGTAACAGAGATGGAAAAACGGAGTACAACCTAGAAAAGACAACTTTAAACTCATTTAAATTATTAAAAACAACATTTTCAAAGCCACCTTACGAAAAAGCTGACACTTGCATGTTTAACCTTGCCAGTTCCCTCTATAGCTGCCATAAAGATTCGAGCTAAAGAACAGAAAGGCAAGTAGATACAAAATAACCAGCCTTGGAGGTGGTGACTGTCACCTCTTCCTCAGTGGTTTATCGCATGTTTTTTTCATGGAGCCTAAACTCTGGAAGATATTATTCCTCAGAGCAGGTGTTTTAATTTGCCAGGCTATGAAAATGTAGCCTTTTAAAGCCAAGAAGATTACTTTACATAACTTGTGTTACCCAGATGAGTATTCAGTTTAGTTTAGAAAAGTACTCACCTTTTTGGGATAGAATATAAAAAATGTGTGTAGTCTTATATCTGAAATACCTTTTCTCCTCATCCTTTAGATAAAAGCTTTGTTTAATGAGGATCATGAAGAAGTTTTCAAAATCCGGTGGCCTACCTGTGCTGAAAGAAGAAGTTTTTTTGAGGACTTAGTTATGAAGCAAGCTGCTGAACCTCCTGCATCGAAAAACAACTCAGGTGAGGATACTCAAAATACAAAACTTTGTTAGCTGTAATTTAACAGCTAATACAGTGCTTCCTTTGGGGGTAATTTTCTAGCTATTATTTTTCATGTGCTTGTATTTGAGTAATATCAATTAATTAAAATTTTCCCATTAATTTAAGCCCGGCGGCCATTGGAAGTTCTGCCTGTAGCACCACCACCTAAGCCCCGACAGCTGACAGAGGAAGAAATAAGACAGCTGGAGGAGCAGGAAGAGGATACATTGCGTGAACTGAGGATTTACTTAAGGGATGTGACTCACAGACTTGTCATTGACAGACGTTTCAGGGCATTCACAAAGCCTGTAGACCCAGAGGAGGTAACTTGGTGTTGATCTGCAGTACTGTTATAGCTGTGTGTATTCACAATTTCTCTGTGTGTATGTTCCTTGGTGTTAGTGTGTTCTTCCTAGGAAGGTTTATCTTTGTCTTTAGGATCATAGTATAATGAACTTCCAGGAAACAGTAAGTGAATTTTTGTTTTGCTTTTACTTTTTTTGACTCTTTGGGGCACTCAGATGTCTGTTATTTGAGTGTTCGCTGAAGTCCCTGTGTTCTTTCTAAAACCTCTTTAAAACTTGAGGCTATTTCCATTAGAAGGGTCATCCAACAAGGATCATCTAGTTCAAATGTCAATTATTTCAAATGCCAACACAGTTGGCTCATGAAAAGGCTTTCATATGGAGGTGTATTACAGCACTAAAAAGGAGAGATCTCTCTTCTTCTTTGTAATTCTAAACAGTACTTCTATGGCTGCTTCAATAAAGCCTAAAGCTCTTTAATTGTCTGTCAATAGTTTCTGCAAGAACAGGAGTAGAAGCAGCAATTTGTCAGATTTTCAGATTCTCTTCTCAGGGGGCTTTCCTTGCTATAAGATCAACCATAAAGGCTGTGTGGTTTTTTTCTTCCTCCCATATACTTCTCATTTAATTCCTTAAATAAGTCTAAGCTGGGGCACATACTTCCAAGTCAGCTGGAGATTTGAGATAGCTTTGCATTTCCACAAGGTCCTGTTCCCCCAAATGTCCACTGACTTTTTTTCTTTCCTTGTAGTTTCTAGATGTGAATAATCTAAACAACAGATGTCCTCATCTAAACTAGTTATCAGGTTCCTTCTATTTCCTGAGTAAAGAAATTGGCACCTCTGGGTCCAGTTGTCTCATTCTAGGTGCCTAGGACAGGTGCTTCAAAGGTGCATTTCCTGCAGCCTTTTTCTTGCTGCAAACAACAAAAAGAATCTCAGGTGACTTCACTGAGAAAGGTTTCTTTGCTGTTATTTTCTGAAAGGAAGTGAAACAAGTCCCACTCTGGGTGCTGGTTCCCTTCTCTGCCCCACACATTCTTCTGACCTCCCTGCTTCTTTGTTTTCCCCTCTTCTAGTCTGTCTCTTCAAAGCCAGCTGAAATAGCCCTCCTGTTTTCAAGAAACTAATTGGGTAATTTCTGCAGTTTTGGATGTGTCCTACTGGGATTTTTAAGAAGTCCTTTATTTGACTTTATGAAAATAATTACTTTTGGTAGCTGCTATGTTAAATCTCTGAGCACATATATTTCCTTTGTAGGTACCTGATTACAATGCTGTTATTAAACAACCCATGGACCTCTCCACAGTTCTCTCCAAGATTGACATGCACCAGTACCCAACTGCAAGAGACTTTCTAAAAGACATTGATCTAATCTGTAGCAATGCTTTAGAGTACAACCCAGTTAAAGACCCTGGAGGTGAGGATGTGGTTTTATTCCCTAATTTGTAAAAATTTTAAATGCATAAGTTGATAAATGTCATCTGTGTACGGTAGATGTGGAATTAGATGATTTAAAAGATCCCCAGGGAGCATTTCTGGCCAGGTTGTGAGTGTTGCAGCATCAAATAAATTATTTGGGCATAAAATTGTGATAGACATGTTGACTGGAAACTACTGCTTTTGCTTTAATAATTAACATTTCTGTTGGCATGCTGAAAATACTGCCTGAGATAACCTTCCAGAACCTACCTATGATTCTAAGTAAACAAAATAAAGGAGTTCATTGGCTGGTAGAAAGTACTCAATTCTGACTGTAAAATTTCAGATCGTCTCCTTAGGCACAGAGCCTGTGCTTTGAGAGATACTGCCTATTCCATAGTGAGGGAGGAGATGGATGAAGATTTTGAACAACGCTGCCAAGAAATCAAAGAATCTCGTAAGCAAAGAGGTACGTTTCTTGACACTGAGGATTTAAAGACTTGTCTCAGTATTTGTAACCAGCCATGCGAGACACAATTCTTTGCTCTCTCTTCTTTATTGCAAGGTTCAGACTGCACTTACTCCTGTGTAATGCCAAAGGAGGACTCTGTTCTTGGGTGTAAGAAAACAGACCCAAAGTGTAATGAAAAACTGAAGATGCCAGCAGGGCCTGTGGATACCAGTACCCCTTGCTCTAAAGGCAAGTTGTGTTTTACTCAGACCTTCTGGAGAAGGTGCTAAAGTCTCTGTTCTTGTGACCTAACAGGTTCCTTTGATGCCTGGTTCTTCATGCCAGAGGCATTAAATTTTTTAATATGCTGCAAAACATGGGATAAATCCAGAGGTCATTCATTCAATATGGTTGTAAAGTTCAAGTACAATGGGTGGTTGACATTTTAAGACACTGCCCTTGGTGGCCCAACTGATATTTAATGGCTCCTACATTGCTACCTCTTAAAGTCAAAAACGTTGTACATGGCAGTTTCTGAATGCTCTCCTAGCTTTTAGTTATATGCAACACTGTTTTCCCCTTTCCTGCCCTCAAACATTAAACTCCATGCCACCTCTTAATGTAATTTGCAAGTGAAGGGGAAAGGGTTAAAAAAAAGGGGAGCAATAACCATAGACACATAAAGGAAAGACCATTATTTCTTCAATTTTACCATAGAAAAAACATGGGGGGAAAAAAAAGGGCCTTGGGTCTCTTTCAGTTAAAACACCTGACATGGTGTGACATGTCCTGGTCTTGCTGGCATGTCTGGGAATTTTGCAACTGACTTGACCCATAAGCCATATGTGGTATCCATGAATACAGGGAATGGTGGGGTTTTCTGGAAGGCAAAATGCCAAGTTTGTTTTGAACGACGTTAACTGAATCAGAAAGCTTGAGGTGTAAATCTCTATGGACGATTTTTTTCTCCAGCAAATATTCACTTTAAAGTGTCTCTTCAGCTCTTCCCAACGTGTGTACAACTTGTGAAGTTTACAGACTTAATGGGCTCATCTCCAAATGTGTTGCTGTTGTTCACATCTATTAGATCACTTGCTAAATCACCTAATAATATTGCTTTGTAGTAATGCTTCCTATCTAAAGTAAGAATTTTGTGTTCATAACCTCTTGAAGCTGATAGTTTTCTGAATTAAATTCTGTAGCTGGATTTTTAAAAATCTAGTAGCTAACTCACCGCATTAAATTGCAACTTTTTCTCTAGACACAATGTGCAGGGAGATGGGCAGTGGTACTTGAGCTCATTTGGTCATTTTCCCTGTCAGTAAAGTAAGAAGAGGATGCTTCTTGTTTTGATAATGTTTTGGATGACTTTTGCTTGTATCTCTTTGTAGATAAGTCAAAAAGAAAACGCAGAAAGAATAGAGAATCTTCAAGTATCGCAGCAAAGAAGAGGAATGTTCAGTTCAATAAAGAAAATAAAATTCCTGAAGATGAAAATGAAGTAGAGAGTAATGAAGAGTCTAACACAGATTGCGCTGAATTTGCAGCCTCTCAGGATACTCCTGTTGAAGAACATGAAAATGTACTTCAAGGACAACAGAAAAATGGGACAGAAAATGAAAGAGAGAGAGTTCTCCTTGTGGGTAAATCTCCTGGAAAAAAGAGAGAACATTCAGACCTAAGAGAGCAGAGTGAGATGCCAGATTGTCAAAAGGCTGGAACTTCTGAAGATGGAGGTTCAAATGGTAAGTGAAAGATCAAACAGGTCATTTACCCCCTTTTTCTTCCTAAGAGGGTTACTCTACTTACCAGGTTTTAGCCCTCTTGATTTCTGTTCTCTGTTGTCTCTCTCAAATCACTGCACAGTGTTTTTTGCATAATGGTGCTGCCCCTCAAGTTATGCCAGCCAAACTCGTGTATTTCTGCAGCTGCTGGGTTTCTGAGTCTGCAGTTTGTTTTTCAAATGGTACCTAACTGAAAAATAATCATTGGCTTTCTTTTATTGCATGAGGATCTTTCCAACAATAAGAAGCATAAGTTAAAAAGCTGTATTTAAGCAGTGTGCACACAGGGTCATGTGTGGAATAGAAAAGTTATGTCCTAGTGTCAGCAGTGTAAGATGTGTTTTCTAACCTAAATTACTTTGGAGTTTTACAGTGCAGTGCTGTAATGGCGATGTGATTTTTTTTTTCCTGGTTTTACCCTGTTTTTTTGTCTAGTGTTGTTTCTTTGTGTCCAAGTTTCTACTTTTTATGGAGCAGTGATTTTTGCCAGAAAGGCGGTAAAAGTGTCAAGCATTTATCAGTCAAAAATGGTAACAGTTGTCTCTGTTGTTGCAGAGAAGTTCTCTTTCCCTAGTACAGGATACTTCACTCATACTGTATTCCAGAGAAAGAGAAGTCCTGATTTAAGAAATTTGTGTCATTCCAGATTTGTGGGTACACCGCATGACTCGTGCGAGATCTTCTCAGGTGGAAGAGAGACAGCTGGGATGTGTTGGGAAGGCTGTGAAAATCAGCACACAGAGAGTGTTTGTGGATTACTGTGAGCTCAAAGTAAGTTTAAATTTCAATTTTGTTAATACCAAAGTGGGACTTTTTTTCACTACATACAGAGTTTTAAATTAAGTCAGTTGTTAACCAAAGCCAATTCAGACAATTTAGAGGAGAGATATATAGCTTGTGAAATAATTCTACCTGTAATGGACTCTGACTGTTGTTTCCACAGCTGGTGTAGATTGCTGTTCTTGCTTTTGGTGAACTAGGTTTTAGGAGACTGGATTCTCTCCTGATTTTTAATGTAAAAAGGCTTGTTATATTTTAAAATAGCCCACTGACAAACTGCTACTACTGTTGGATATTAATATTTTGGCAGTCTTTATGATGGACTGGGGCATTGTTTTGGTTTGCTGTTTGCATGTTTTCATTTATTAGGAACTGGAAGAGTACCTTGATTTTTAGCAGAGGTGACTTTTAACTTTAAGTTAAAAGGTCCCTGTATTTTATCCTTTAGTATTTTATCCTTTATCCTGGATAAAATACTAATACCTGCTCTTCTCAAATGCTTTTAAAATCCAGTGATAGAGTTTTGCATTCATACAGATACAATGTTACAAGGAGAGAAGTTGCTATCTTAGGATACAGTTGGAGAAAGAGTCAAAAATGTTCCTAGCTGCAGGAGGTAAAAGAAGTTCCTTTGCATGATTTGGAGAGGGTGGAAGGAGCTGGCCTTCTTCAGGAGATGTTGCAGTGAGGACAGTTCAGGAAATTGGCAGGTTGAGGTCCTGGAGGTGGGTCAAACCAGAGGGGGCTGCTGTTTACCTGCCATGATAAGAAATGGAGTGAGAAGAGAGAAATTAACTTTCTAAGACAAGCTTCCTAAGCAAGCAAATTTCTTGGGGTTGTGTTCATAGAATGATGAATATTCTGAGTTGGAAGGGACCTACAGGGATAGTCCAGCTCCTGCCCCTGCACAGGGCACCCCCAACAATCCTGCCATGTGCTTTACAGCTTTGTCTACATGTTTCTTGAGCTCTGTCAAGCCCTGTGCTGTGGCCACTTTCCTGGAGAGCCTGTTCTGCTGCCTGACCACCCTCTGGATGAAGAACTGTTTCCCTCTATCCAACCTAAATTCCCCGACACAGCTTCATGCTGTTCCCTCGGGTCCTGTCAGTGGTCAGCAATGAGCAGAGATGGATCAGTGCCTGCCCCTCCACTTCCCCTTGTGAGGAAGCTCTTGTTCATGTCTGCCTGTTTAGAGAACCCACACAGGTTTCTCTGGAGTCAGGGTGCCAGCAGCCTGTGCTCTGAAGGTACTGCCCACTGGAGACGTGGTGCAGTAGAGCCCTTACAGATGTTTCAGCTCTGAGGCCAGAGCTACAGTCATGAAATGCATCTTTTAGAAAACTTGATTCCTTAACAGGGGTGTCACTGGAACTTGCTGCTTGTGTCAGAGAGCCTCTTCGGAACTCACTTGCAGACAATAAGCTGGGTGAACATCCAAATTGTAGATACTTGGTTTTGTTTGGGCTGTTTTTTTGTTTAGGGTTTTGGGTTTTTTCACCCATTTGCTTGGTAATAGGCCTAGAACTTGATGAACACATAGAAGAGTGTGCAGTCACTTACCTGGCAGCAATTAAAAAGTTTCACATGGGAAGTTGTCCATACACCTGTGCCATGTCCTACCTTTTCTGTTTGCAGCTGATCTTGTGCTATTCTGAACTCTGGTTTCCATTTTTTTTTCTTCAGCAAGTGTTGCATTCTATTGCCGTGGTAACTGAGAACGTCAGTATATTTCGCATGGAGAAACTATATGCTGTCCTTAGCCAGTGCATTTACCAACATCGGGAAGATGGTGACAAAAACGAATTAGTGAAGGTAATTTTTTTGTCTTGTAACACTTTCTGTCACTGTTACAGGTGTGTGTGTGTGTTATGCATATGTATGTGTGCCCTGTGAACATCATGGTTATTTAGTATTACTCACTGCTGTTTAGTTGCCTGTGTTACAAGATTTGTTCATTACAGTCTGGAAGACATTTATCTATATTGCAAAACCGTTGTTGCATTTGGCTTAGTTGTTGGCAGTTTCAGCAGGAAAAGGCTTGAGGATGATGGCTCCCCCCCAGAGCCCTCTCAAAGCAGGTAACCTCAGTCTGTCACTGCTCCAGCTCCAGAACCTTTTCAGTGCTGGGGGGGCTGTGAAAGGAGGGTGCTTTTCTCAGTCTGTCACTTCCTCGTTCTCCTCTTGCGGGCAGTCACACGTGGTAACACTTGTATAGTAGTCATTCCATTCTTGAAAAGAAACTAAGTATTAACAAGAATAAGACACTTTAGTCTCTAGTCTCACCAGACTTTCTTTTTAACAAGCATGGCTCAAGCATCTTTAATTTCATGTATGGGGAGCTTCCTGCCTATGAAGGCTTAATGCTAACAAGTCAAATTCTGTAATCTCTTCCTCTAAGAGAGGATTTCCAAATTGTCAGAACTCGGCAGAAATATTCCACCACTCAGTCTGACATTGCCACTGTTGAGTTGATTTAGATAGGTGGGATTTCAGTCTTCAGCTTCAAGGTCCTTGAAGCCATTTGTCTTTCAGGTGGTCATGCTCAAGAATAGATAAAATTCTTTATGTATCTCGGTCTTCCTTAAAAAACCCAGGAAGCCTCTTCTCTTGGGTCCTGGTCATCTTGATCTCTTCTCCCACATCTGATAAAGAGTCAGATCAGATGCTCTTGCTCTGATTGTGCAACAGTGAGGATTATTTGGATTCAGGGATGCCATTCCTGAAAAATGCACCCTTCTCTCATCTACCATAATGACATGTTTTAGAGGAGGGGTTTGTTTGTTATTTTGGGGCTTGTGAGCTTTTGTGACAGAACTTGATTTCTTTCTTTATTTTCTACTTTGAGCTTTAACCAAAGAATATCTCCTATTCAGAGGGACTGCACAAGTCAGTCCAGGAGTAAGTTCTACTGTATGAAGACAGAGACTTTAACAAGAGAATAAGACAAGTGCAGAAAAAAACAGTTTAGCTTTTTGTTGTGGCTCTTTGGGAACCGTCTCCTCTCTAATTGTTGAAAGCACCATTGATAGAGATCCACAGTCCCTTGATACAGATCCCTGTGGACTTTCTAGCCTGCTGTCTATTTTGGGTGCATAAGGATGTGTTGGAGGCAGTGAGTATAGAACAACAGTGATGGTGGTAGCACATGTATTGGTTAGATCATTACTAACAATTGTATGCACAGATTCTTGCTTCTTTTGATGAAGAAGTAAACAGGGTTCTTAAGTTTGTATTCACACTGACTTTAATTTGTCTTTTTTTCTTCTTAGGCAATGAAGAAAGAAATTACAGCCTTCAGTTATCCATGATACTTGATTTCAGCATACTTGACACACTCTGTAATTTTTTCTTTCTATTACATGCTGTTTTTTCTTTGCATAGTTCAATAAATACTAGGTCTACATATATATTTATACAAATATATCTTAAAATTTATTAAGAAAGCTCAAATGAAGTCATTTAATGACTTTTATTTGATATTTCCCTTCTAGATATGTATATTTTAATGTGACATACTGCTGTGATTGCCTTTGGAACTCAGCAGATTTGAATAGATAATTTCAGTACCTCTCTTTAAAAGAAAACCTAACTTGAAACAAAGCAAGGTTTACTATTGTAACTTTCTAAGGTAAAGTTTAATCATGCTTGTAATAATGACAATCTTAATACTGGAGAAAAAAAAGTTTAATACAAATTGTTAGTTCATCAGATGGCTTGTAGTTGAATTCAATTGTAAATAGTTTTCTAGTTACCTGGAAAGAATTATATCTGATTATTACATAAAAGTGAATATATTGTTGGCGATAAATATACTGAAGTAAAAGCAAAGCAAGCAAAGCAGTACCCTGTTTTGAAGAAGTATTTTTCTTCAAACCTGCAGAGAGAATTTATCTGTTAATTTGATTGTTATTTAAAAAAAAAGAGAATAAGACAAAGGTTAACTATATGAGAATTAAAGTTTATATAAATTGTGATTAAAATATGTGGCATGACCCTTTGCTCTTCTGTTCTGTCACCTCACACACACACAATGTGTGGCAATACTGAATGCCAAACTGTGCAATGCCTCTTTGTGTGTGTTTGGTTTCTTACCTCTGTCAGAAGTGTTCTTTTTTCATGTCCTTCTGCTGTGTTCGTTCAAACATTGGTGTGCTATGCAGATTTTTTTTTTTCTCTGTATTGTTTGGTGGGTAATAATAAAAAATTCATCTCTTTAAATGGTGAGTTGTCTGCTCTATTTTAATCGCAGAGCAATTTTGGTCATTAATAATCTTGCACTTGAGACACCAACACAAATACTATGATTTTAAAATAAGAACTGCATGTGATCAGCTTCTTTTCCACTAAGTGTATAGATTATATGGCAAAGACAAGCTCAGGAGAAAGAAAAAAATTATGTTGAAAATTTACATTTCAATGTAATTTATGACATTGGAAATGTAATAAATGAACTAATGTCCTTAACTTGATCTCCTCCTTGGCTGCCATCACCAATTTCAATGTGACTGGGGGCAGGCAGCTGAGTGCGTCCCATAAGAGCACTGTTTGGAAAACTAAACAGCAGTGACAGTGTGAAATTGAGGAACCAGAAACATTCCTGGGAACTTCTGTTTTGGGCAGATGTCTTCCTGTCTCTAGTCTCGACAGGATGCTGTACCTAGGCAGATTTTAAAAAAGGTTTCCAATTGTGTAAATCTTCTGCGACCACCTGTGAACAGTTGAGAGTTCCCACACGCCACATCTTTCTTTTTTCTTTCTCAGGGAAACCGTCGCATTTTACTGTCTGACGCAAAAGAGCACACAGTAATGAGAAGAATAGTATATGGAAACGGCGTTTTTGAGAATTGTGCAGTGAGAGTTAAACCCAAATATTGATTAAAATATTTTGTATGTACTAAAAGGAGAGAGGTCTCCTTTCTCCAAGTTCTCTAACTAACAAAAAAACCCCAACAACCGAAGGGTGGGAAGTGTCTTTTCCCTCAGAGCCTCTACTTCTGTGTTCACTCGCCCTGGTTTGGGTCTCGGTACCCTGCGGCCGTGTTCTCGCTCGCCGCCAGCTCAGGGCGGGAGTGGCAGGAAAACCCTTCCCGGGCTGGGGGCGACGCTGTCCCTACAGCCCGTCCCGGGCGCGGCGGGAGGGCCGAGCGCGGCGCCGAACTTTGCCAGCGAAGGAGCGGCTGCGGGGGCGCGGCTGCCGCCCGGGAGCTCCGAGCCCGCCGCCCCCGCTCCTGCCCGCGCGGCCGAGGAGCCGCCGGTGCCCC
>VZRO01008590.1:106842-134520 GCA_013397915.1 Daphoenositta chrysoptera
AAAAAAAGCGAAAAAGCAAGCTAATATTGTACTTGGCTGTCAAAAAAAAGGAAAATAAGGAAAAAAAGAAAAAGCTTGCCCCAGGCTAGTGAACCAGTAACATTTTGCTGGGGCTGCCTACAACAACAGATGCATCTTATTCCCATGGGGTTTCCAGGCCTGCCTATTCTCGATGCTAAACTTGGACACTCTTATAAACATTCTCTTTGAGTACCACACCCCAGTCGTATCCTGGGCTCTTCTGATTTGGTTGATTTAATAATGATACCAGACACGTTTGTCTTACCTCTTCTGACCAGTCTTTGTATTCCCCGATCTCCCCCAGATATCATTTAATTAATGCATTAATTCAAAAACAGTCCTAGTATATGGAACCCGGAATAATGGAAATAGGTGATTTGATCACAGCTTGAATCTGAACGTAAGGAACCCTGATATAAATGATTTCTTCTAATCTTGATTTGAATTTACGCTTTTGATAACTTTCGTAAATGGCAAGTGATTCTCATTGTTTGATATTGTGGTAGTTTGCGGAGGTTTTTTTGTAAAGGGATAAATTATATCAGGGATCGTTACTTTATCTCAACATACTCTCAGAGTATTAATTTTTACTTCTGTCATTTTCCTAGAAAACAGTGTGTTATGCATATCTTGTTTTTCAGTTAATGATTAGTTCCTGGTATTCCAAATCGGTGTCAAACTACATTTGACTGGAAATAAAAATTTAATTTAAAATGCACCTAAATGGCATAACATGTCTGTATTATTAAACTACTGTAAATATGTAGCATATCCAAGAATATATTTTATTCAAACATGACTTTTTTTTTTAGACCTACTGATTTGTGAGATAAAATATGATACTTTTTTATACCCCCTAGATTAAATTTATTGTTTCTATGATGATGTATCCATGTCTGTTAAGATTTTAGCCCTGGCAGAACTTATCCTTAAGCCTGAATTGGACATCTTACACAGAAGAAAAACTGTCCTGCTTTGTAAAGTTTGAGTCAGGAAGTTTTGTCGTTCAGGAAGTAATTTCTACCTTCACTCAGTGCAGATGTCTACAAAGTGAATTTTTGTGTATAAGGTTAGTCGTTAACTGCCAATAATTCAGTGTTTTCACTGAGAATTTCCAACTTAGTTAAGTAAAAAAGTAACAATACGAACTAAAACTATTTGTTATAATACTGATTTTTTTTAAAAGTCCTCTTATTCCATTAATAAAAACGGAGCTGTTTACAGTTATAACAGAACTTCCAGCAGTAATTGGTGCTCTTATTGATTATGTCTGGTTTAATGTCAGTAAATAACATCGGTGTTTCTCATATGAGGGGATGTCTTCAGTGTGTTCTTCAAACATTAATGTAAATGAACAAAATCCTTCTGATTAAAACTTAGAGTCTAAATAATAGGTGGTTTAAACATAATACCGATTCTTCTCTTCCTTCCCCCCCCAACTCTCATGCTGGTTTGTGCTGTGTAATGTGTTTTAGGCTTTTCTGTTACCTCTTACATGTGTTTTTATCAACACATACAGTATTTCTTTAAAAAATTTTACTGCTAATTCTCATTTAAATCAGGGTATGATTTTGATCCTAGGATATCTATGCAGCTTTAAGCTACCTATATTTTTTAAAACAGAACTAATCCGGTTTTTTGATGGTGTTTAAATCTAGTGCAAAAAAGAAAAAAGCAGCTCCACAGCTATTAATTTTAAGTACAGTGTTTTAGTCAACTCCGTATTTTCCATTTAAATCATGTTGTGCTAATTTTCCACCATTATACTTGAGAGACACAAAGTGAAAGTGGGCAGTCTGTTTTCAGTGATTCGCTCTCTTACTTCCCTGCCAGGACTGAACGTCGGAGGTTTTTGTTTCTCCTGCAGGAGTGACTCACATGACAAGCAGCTCCAGCAGAGCAGGGCAAAAGGTGCAGCAGCTCCAGCTTTCCTCAGCCCGTGGCTCCCAAAGCGGGGATTGTCCTCGCCAGGGCTCTGAGCAGTGATGAGAGGGGTCACACGTCTGGCGCAGAGTAAGTCACAGAGGTCAGGTTCTCTATCAAAGTTTAGGGCATTAGCCTGGGAAACAGTGGAGCAGGGAACCAGCCTGGTGAAAGACTTGTTGATTCTTTGCTGCTGCATTGAAGGGCTTTGTTCAGGTGAGCTGGGAGCAGCGTGAGACGGCTGGGTGCCAGGTCCAGCAGCACCTGTGGAGTGGAGCCTGTGAAACACGGTAACTGCAAACCTCCTGTTCCCTGTGCCATGGGCCAAGAGACTTGTTCTGATCTGCTGACTCTTCATTACCCCATGCTAACTCGAGTACACTTCATCTCTCCAGCTTCTGCAGGGACTGTACTTCAGATTCAGCTTTCCAATCCACACAGTGTACTTGAAGGTCTTTGTAGTCCCCTGTCTTTCATCCTTTTTGTCACTGGGCTGACAGGTAGTAAGCAATGTTTATCCAGTTGGTGGATGAATGATGGGGGCATGGGGTGGGGGGCGAGGGAATTGGTCTTGTCCCACATAGAATAAGACATTATCTCCCACAGAAATCAGCAGGAGCATCTAAGGAGTACAGTACAGCACTCAGCAGGGCTGTGGAGTCAGTCACTGTTGCAAATAAAAAAGCTTTGCTTTTCACAAAGGTTAACTTGGTACACAGTGGTATTTTACTAGATAATTGAGACCTGCAGAGAGTGTTTATGCCAGCAGCTTGGACTATCCTCTTTTTTCTTTTTTATACACTCAAACATCTCAAAATCATGAGGAGAAACATTAGAGTAGAAGGGACTTTTGAAGATCGTCTAGTTCAGCCTCCTGCTCAAAGCAAAGTTATCTGTGATGGTCGATAGGGTTGTTCAGGGTCGTAGCAAGTTTTGAAAACTTGCAAGTGTGGAAATTCCTTAAAAGTTCCAAGCAGATTTTTACAAACACTCCAGACAACTGGTTCCAGTTCCTCGCCAGTGCTGAAGTGCTGCTTCTCCACCATCACTATGCCCCTAAAGTCATCTGCAGCAGACATAGAGTATGTTGGTGTTGCAAGGAAAGGCAAGCCTGAGTTAGCTTGACAGTCTCACCCTGGTCCTGGCAGTAATGTAGTGCTGCACTGGAAATACTTGCAGTTAGACCAAGTACTCTGAAAACAGAGAGGGGAACTTACATGTTGTATTTTCACTTGTTAATCTGCTGCTCCATGATCAGCATTGTTTGGGTCAGGTCAGAGGATAACATCATGGTAAACTTCTGTAAGATCAGCTATGCTTGGAAACATGAACATAAAATTCTTCTGCATTTTTCCGGTATGGAGGAGTCAGTCAGTAGGGACTAGGTCAATTCTTTGTTTTGTCTGTTCTTAACTTACGTGATTCAGTTTACAATTGTAAAGCTGGTATATGACACTGGAAACATTCTGGAGCACCTTAAAAAGAACCTTATAAAATATCAGCTCTGAAGTCACATTTTTTTGCATCCAAAGTGGAGATGCAAATCATGTGCCATTGAACACTAAGCACTTTTTATGCACTCTGCACTCCTTGACCTTCTCACAAAGTGGAAGCAGACCTGCCAGGCTGGAGGAGCCTTTAAGGAGGACGTGAGGTGGGAAGCAGGTGGATCCAAAGCACACAGGAAGGGTTCTGAGCAAGCACATTTGAGCAAAAGCTCATAAGAAGTGGTAAAGGAGGCTCTAAAGACCAGTTGAAGCCTTGAAAATGTACCTTATTGTCTTCATCTTGACATGGCATTACCTAGGTCCATGCAAGTAGAACTGATCTTTTTTGCTTTTCAGTTGACACTCTAAGTCCTTGCTTTTTCCTTATTCATAAAACAGTGGTTATTACAAGCACCGGGTTTATACATTTGTTTCAAGTATTTTGGGATCCTTAACAAGTTACTTAAATTATGGGTTTGTGTTCTGGTGTATGCAAGTCTGTCTGCATATGTGGAGCACACAGGAGTGTGTATTAGTGTCACTTGGTCAGTTCACTCTAAGTACTTGTTTTCAGTTTCTTACGATGGTTGAAAAGAGAATTTCTCACATTGTTTCTGTCTTGAGGCTGCTTTTGTTCTCTGTTCATTTAGTTTTGGGGGAACATTAGCTGGTTCAGGGGTAAAATTAACAGAATGAGGAGGGAAGCAAGGAGAGGAAGAGAGGCAATCTTCATGTAAAAGCCATATTTTCTTTCTTTTTCTGAGCAGCTCTGTCCCTCAGGGATTTGAATTAGGAACTTGAAATTTGGCAAGGATCTAGCCTTGAGGTCTGAGAAATGCATTCCACTGTTTAAAAAAAAAAAAAAAAAAGGCAGAAAGGTGAGTCATAATGTATCACTACCTTTTTGTATCCAAGGCAGAATTTGCAGGATGTTTTATTACCTGCTCTTGATCATGCTTTTATGCCTGTCGTGCACATCTGCAGACTGCTTTAAACTACCTATATTTAATGGATTCTCCTTCCCTGTCTATCTAGGTTCTTGTATTGTCATGCATCAGGGTAGTCCTTAACCTGCTGCTGCTCCTCGGGCTTCTACAAATGCCACTGGCCTAGCAGAAGGTATGAAAGCACTGGGAGCTGGTAAGCCCTGAGCCCCAGTCCTACTTTTTAAGGGTAGACTGCTACTAATACTCTTAATTGCTGTTGAGAAGTACCATTTTAACAGTGACAGCCAAATACTAATGAAAGCAGAAAGCAGCTGATGTGAAATCTGGTTTCCAGCGTGACGAGGGCGCGAACGGTTCCTCGGAATCGGTGGAGGAGGGGGAGAGGAGAGCGAGACAATCTGTGCTGGGCTGTGTCACCTCGAAATCGTGGGGGTTCCTGCTCAGCACAGGGATGACTCGGGAATGAGTGGGGCTGTCTAGAGAGGAGACCATCTGTAGGACTGCAGCTTGGGTCTCTGGAGAAGCTGAAAGGTGTCTGGGGACATGAACTCCAGAAGTTGAAGGAAGGTCTTGTACTTGCAGCACTGGACTAGGGCCTGGGAAAATGAATGTCTCCTGAAATTTTTCATCTGGGAGAAAAAAAAAAAGCAGAATCAAGTCGAACATTTTGTGAAGTCATATGTGTGCCAGATTTTTTCATTTTAAAGAAGGAAATCCCATGAGAATGAAACCTTTTGTTTTGGTGTTTTAAGGAATAGCTTTTTTGATAAACAATTTTTAAAATTAATAATTTCTTACTGTTCTACTATTTTTAAAGCCAACATGAAACATTTGGAGAGTTGAATTAAATGTGTACTCAATGCAGAACACATTAAAATTTCTCTTCATGTCAGTAATTTATTTCTTCATCTTTTCTTTTTTTCTGTGTAACAGCACAGCAATTAAAACAAAACAGAGCTGTAACTATGTAAGGAAAAAAAAAACTCCCTGACTGCTGCCATTTTATTGGGTATGATAAGCATTTACCCAAGTCTGATCCTCACTTTCAAACACAGTCATGCAGAGATGTCTGACATTAAAAGTCCTGAATGCTCACAGTTTGAATTGGACACTTCAGAGTCAATAAAATAAAGGTCTGCCTGTGTGAGGTGTAGCTGCCAAAGGTGTCTGTGTCACACAGAAAATGCCTGCCTTGTGGCTGAGGAGCAGAGACGTGGACCATTAAAGGTACCCCTCCATCAGTGCACCTCTGGTTGTTAAGTACTCGAGATGTTTGGTCATTAGCTTTATGTGATCAGAGACGTGGTTGTGGCTTTCTGTATCAAAAGCAGGGGCTGGAGTTGCTGTGCTCTCCATAGGGGTACCTGGGGTATATTGTGCAATAGAGAAGGGTAACATAGGTCATTTAGCAGTTGCTTCTGGCATGAAATTCTTACCTTTACTTTGATGGAACTGTTTGTTACCCATTAAAACCAGCACTTGAGAGGAAATAACTGAGAAAGTCTAGTCACATGTCCTGTGGCAGGCTCCCTTCAGCCTCTGCTGGGCTTTGTGTCAGCTTTCCAGTGCCCCATCACGGGTCTGGCTTTGGCACAGCCTGGAGCTCTGTGTGGGCAGCACAGCAGCTTTTGGTACTTGCCTCCCTCATTACCAGTCCTAATGCAGCAAGGACCCTAAGTGGGCCTTATCTTTGTCATACATGAGGAGTTCAGCTGAAATCAGTTTGACAAGGTTCACTCCCATGTTGGATTAGTACTAGACCTTATTTTAAGGAGGAATCAAATGTGAATATTGCAGGATTAACATAGAGATACGGCTTTATTTTGGAGTCATAAGCAGTAAGGCCCTCTTAACTTTGCAGATAATGAGCAACTGAAGAAAATGACACTCTACAACGAAGTCCTTCACCCTTCTCACTGAGAGGCAGCACAGATCAGAGTGTATTAGCCTACACTGAGCTCTCTGCAGAATAGTTTCTGACACAGATACATCTACTCTGAATAAATGGTAATAGAAGGAGGCTAAACAAAGGATCAACAACTGCATATTGTCATGGGTTTTAAGAAGGCAGCATTTTCTGTGTTGAGAGAGGTTGTAGGCAATTTGTTATCTAGGTGGATTTAGACATTAGAAGCAGGTTCCATTGCTTCATCTTCTCCTGAGCCACTCTGAGCATATTCTTAAAATCACATTATATGGGGTTGGATTTTTTGATGGCATGCTTTTCCTGCATGCTGGATGGAAGTGTCATACAACAATGCTTTTATATAAAGCATACACCCTGAACACACAGTGAACATATACTGTAAACTCGTTTGTTTTTCTTTCTGCATCAGCAACTCCTGTTTGGGGGAGGGAAGGAGGAAGTGAGTAAAAAAACTTTTCTGGAAGCAGGTTCTTTCATGTGTGTCTTTTGTGGTCAACTCTATGTCTTTTCCTTCTCAAACTGTAATCAAATGGGCAGAAGGTTTCTGCCTCAATTTAGAAAATATTTATATAAGTCTTCATTCAAATCTGCTATAAAGACAACTTTAAACGTTGAATTCCACTCTGGAATTAATCTGTCTTGATATAATTATTAATTAATTGGGATTGCTAACCGTTTATGGTTTGTTTCTGAAGAACAGTGTCCTGAGAAATTGCCTGCTGAAAGATAAAATATCAGATCCTGGACTTTCAAAAAAGTATGCCTGCACTTGCTGGTTTATGTTCCTAGAAAAACATCTGTTTCGTGGGCTGATTTGCTAGGAATGTCAATTCTATGACAATCTGAGGTGAAATTACAGAAGGGGATTGCAGTGTAAATAATTGAAAGTTTTTCTTCAGATTCTTTTATTAAAAAATGCTGGTTTTGACATAAAATAAACACCTGTATTATTTCATTGCAAACCAAATTGCACAATATAATGTCAGTATTCACAGGGAGGGATAAAAAGATAAAATCTTTAACAATATTTTGTCACATATTTGACCTTAAGGTATGTAAGGGACAAGCAAAAGCATTTTCTGAGCCATCAGTGATGACCTTCAGGAATTCATGGAATATGGGGGAGATCTCAGTGGATTTGAGACAGGCAAGCACAAGACTGGGCACAAGATTGCCCAGTCTTGACCAAGGGAGATGCTTGAGCAGAGGAGGAGAACACATAGTGAATCACAGGTCAGTTAAAGGGATCTTCATTCCCAGCTCAATACAGGAAGAACTTAGTAAAAAACAGCCTGTAAGAACCTAGAGAATTGCAACGAGGTTCTTAAAAAGGTGGATTTGTCAAAACCACACTGTCAAGCCAACCTGATTTCATTTTTGTTGGAGCCATTGGCCTACTGGTACAGAATGTTGCAGATCTTACTGAAGTCGAGTTACATGGCAAGGTCCCCCACACTCCTGTAAGCAGAACAGGAGAGGTATTTTAGAGGAACTGAAGGTTCCAAGGATGATGCATAATTGGTTGGATAAACTACATAACTGAGTTTTCATAATCCCCTGCTAAACTGAGAGAACATGTCAAGCAGGGTGCTGCAGGTAAAATAATCCTATTAGCACCAAGAAGGAGGGAATAGAGGTTTCTGTAAAGTCTGTAGAGGAAAGAAGGCTGGAAAGGGTTGCAAGAGTCTCACTTCGTTGAGATTTTAATGAATGCTGTCATAGCTCTTCATAGCCATGAATTAAACAGGGTTTTGACATCACAACATCCTTTAAAAAAAAAAAAAACACCTTACATAGTGTAGTCAGAAGAGCACAGATGCAGCTTTCTTTTTCTGAGACCTGTTTGCATCAAAAAAACCATGTTGCTGTCTTGGTAAACAGAGGAGGGACAGGATAACCTGCCTATGCACCGTAAGCAAAACTGAAGCACAGCAGAGATGTGATAAAGATTTAGCTAAAAAGCTGCAGGCACGTAGACCTGTTGGCTTACAGGCACTGTGAACACTATTAGGTACATGAGGAGACTGGAGAAGAACATTTATTGATTTGCTGAACAGGTTTCCCATTTTATTCCTTATCTCCAGCCTTGCCTTGAGCATGCTTCAATACTGCATGTCAGATCAAATGTTGCTTTCACTTGCACTCCAGGCCAACCCAGAACGGGACCCTTGGCAAGCCCCAAAGCTCACTCAGACTGTCCTATGTATGGATCCTATGTGCTGTGCTAGGGATGAGGCACTGCAGAGTACCACAATCACTTCTCAAAAGCAAAACTAGCTTTTTAAAATAGGCATTTCTGGCATTTCTGACATTTTACTCAAGATCTCAGAAACATTAGGTAATACCACCCAGCTCTTCCCCCAGAGCATTGCTCAACATTGTCTTGGCAGTTGTCTTCCCTTTTGTCAAGAGCCCTCCAGCCCCACAGAGAAGCAGCACAGCTAATAATGCTCTACCTCCTGTCCCTCAGGACACTGAGACAAATGGATCTATTTAGCTTTGCTTCATGGTTCTCTCGCTGCAAAGAGAAATGAGGTGGCCTGAAATATGTACTTCATACATACATTAAAATAAGTAACTTTTTCACTTCTGTGCTCAGTTTTACAGACTGCCAGTATTAACTTGTGGAAGAAGGATATCCTTCTACTCCAGTACCATTAAATAATTGTCATCCTGGAATGATGATTACCCAAGATTTATTGAGCATTTTCAGTGTCCTTAATGCCATGTAACCATATCCTTGGCATAAAAAGTGTATCATGAGAGGCTGTGTACGTTGGATGTAGTCACAGATGTAGTGCAGAGGGTGACTGTTAAAAACATTTAAGGAGGATATTTATGAAGCAGTAAGGAGACACACAGTTTCAAAACCAGAACTTGTGGAGCAGCACTGCGTGGCAGCTGTGGATGAACGCTTTTGTGTTTTGCCTAAAGAAAAAATATGAAGCTAAGGATTATTTATCTTCCTTCCTATTAACAGCCTCCCAAAATCAAAATAGAAAAAATCATCATGTCATATAGTGAAAAGCAGTATTTCCTCTCCTCTTACCATTTCTTGTATCTGCCTTTCTTCCATTTAACTGTTCTTTTTCCTTTAAGACTTTGTCACACAGAGATGGCCTTTGGTTTTTAACCTGTTACATGTTGTTCCCTTTTTAAACCTTCTGAAACAGCTATGTAGGGATGCATTCCTCTTGAACTTGAGGATGCCCACACTTAGGGAAGTAGACCATGTTCCACTGTCTAAAAATTCATGTAACTGTGGGTTTTCTGGTATGAGAAATCAGTGTCTGATTTTCTGTCAAGAAGAAAACTATTACAGAGTTGATAACCCTTTGTGGAAGTCTGTGCATCATTTCCAGCAGATTGTTGTGGGATAAAATTCACTTCAGTCTATGCTTTTTTTGAATATATTTATTCTCTGAATTTCTGTAGGCCTCAGCTTTATTTGGTGGTGCTTTAGTTTTACTTTGAAATGGACAAAGAATTCTAAGCAGAGAATACATAACTTTGTTTGGCTTCTGTTTGAGATACCAGTCTTTAATGCTTTTTCTCTCTCTGTTACAGTCATGTCTCCATTAATGCATAGAGGCATGAAAACAGATTTTAATTAACTGCCATTTGCTAGTAATCAACTTTTATTGGTTTGGGATTGGTCTTCAATTGGAGAATGACATTTGGGAAGCTAGGAAGAAAGGATACTTGTCTTTTGTCTATCAGAGTGCCTTATAAAGACATTGTTTTGCCTGTTTTCAGACATGGAAAAAGGCCTTGCACATGATTGTGCTTGCATGTATAATGTAATAGAAGAACACCCTAAACCTGCCTTTTCTGGGATACTGCACAGTCTCTGACATGACAGACATGACAGAGCCAGTAGAGGAGCTGTCATACTGGGCTGAAGTTAGTGACAGGAAGGACTTGAGCTGATAGAACAGTCGAGAGAAGTTGTAGCTTAGGCAAAGCAGTCCAAGGGCAAGACTGACCTCAGCAGCGTGCCAAGAAAAAGGCTTCTGAAGGAACAGGAAGTTACCTGTTTTACACTACTCTGTTGTTTATGTCTGTCACTGCATTAACATGAACTGAAACAAATTTCAGCCTGTAATAAGTGGATTGGATTTTGCCTTTCTTATCTTAGCTTCAATTATGTCTTCTTGGAATGGGTCTGCTGGTTTCAGGGGATGAACAGCAGCATCCAAACCCCAAAGGACTGAATTACTTTAAACCATAATATGTAGCAGAATAGAAGTTATTCTTTAAATTGAACTAATTCCACTGTCTCTTCTTTACTACAGGTGGTGGATGTGGACTTTAAAACAGTGTGTCTCAACATCTCTTCCTCAACTATCTGTTTTTAATCTGATTGCACTACGAAAGAAAAGCTGCTAATGGGATAAATGTTGAGACTTTGCAAGAACTGACTTGAAGTACCGAAAGCCATTATTATTATAATTATTATTATTACTATTATTAATCGAGAAGAGCTTGAAGCTAAGTCTGTATCTGACCAGTCGTTATCATTTTCACAGTGACAGTCATGGCAAGTAAACGAAAATCAACAACGCCGTGCATGGTCTTAGCCAATGAGCAGGATCCAGATCTAGAAATGGTATCGGACTTGGAGGAAGGACCCCCTGTGCTCACACCAGCAGATAACCCCACGGCAGAGAGTATATCAAGTGATGAGGATGTTCACGAGTACGTGGATTCAGACAATCAGAAAAATTCAAATAAAGTAGAAGGTGGTTATGAGTGTAAATACTGTACTTTTCAGACTCCAGATCTCAATATGTTTACTTTTCATGTGGATTCAGAGCACCCCAACGTAGTATTAAATTCATCCTACGTTTGTTTAGAATGTAATTTCCTTACCAAAAGATATGATGCCCTCTCAGAACATAATTTGAAGCACCATCCTGGAGAGGATAATTTTAAATTGACCATGGTGAAACGTAATAACCAGACAATCTTTGAACAGACAGTAAATGATCTCACTTTTGATGGGAGTTTTGTTAGAGAAGAAAATGCTGGACAAGCTGACTCTTCTGAGGTCCCCTCTTCAGGGATCTCAATTAGCAAAACTCCTATCATGAAAATGATGAAAAACAAAACCGAGACTAAACGTATTGCTGTTTTCCACAATGTAGTTGATGACATTCCTGGTGAAGAAAAGGGACCTGAAAATGAGCCAAACTCTGAAGAAGCAGTAGAAAACACCCCACCAGCTGTTTCTGAGTCAAAACCAAGCCATTCAGTTGTTTGCAGTGCAGCAGATGTGGCTGGAGCAGTAGTGACCCCAGCACCAGTGCTTCAGCCTGGGGTGGCACAGGTTATAACAGCTGTTACAGCTCCACAGAGCTCAAACCTGATTCCAAAAGTACTAATACCTGTAAGTAGCATTCCAGCCTATAATACTGCTTTGGATAACAATCCTCTTTTGCTTAACACCTACAACAAATTCCCATATCCAACCATGTCGGAAATCACAGTTCTTTCCACTCAAGCTAAGTACACAGAAGAACAGATTAAAATATGGTTTTCTGCCCAGCGTCTGAAACACGGAGTGAGCTGGACGCCAGAGGAGGTGGAGGAAGCAAGGAGGAAACAATTTAATGGCACAGTGCATACTGTGCCACAGACAATTACTGTTATTCCAGCACACATTTCTGCTGCGAGCAATGGTTTACCTTCAATTTTACAGACATGCCAAATAGTTGGTCAACCAGGACTTGTTCTCACTCAAGTTGCAGGTACAAATACATTACCAGTAACAGCCCCAATAGCTTTGACTGTAGCAGGAGTCCCAAACCAAACACAGTTACAGAAGAGTCAGATTCATAGTGCTCAGCCTATTGCAGAAACCAAACAAGTAGCTGCCATTCCAGCCCCTCAGCCTATCAAAAATGAATCCACACTGATGAATCCTGACTCCTTTGGCATCCGAGCAAAAAAAACTAAGGAACAACTGGCAGAATTGAAAGTCAGCTACCTTAAAAATCAGTTTCCTCAAGACTCAGAAATTGTTAGACTTATGAAAATAACAGGCCTTACTAAAGGAGAGATCAAAAAGTGGTTCAGTGATACACGCTACAATCAGAGAAACTCAAAGAATAATCATGGGATTCATCTGAACAATGATTCATGTGCCACCATTGTTATTGATTCAAGTGATGAAATGAATGAGTCTCCAACAGGAGTCACTCCACAGAGTAAGTCATCTTGGGGTACTTTTCCTGAATTCACCCCACAGAAATTCAAAGAGAAGACTGCTGAACAGCTGCAAGTCCTCCAAGCAAGTTTTCTTAATAACCCTGTCCTTACTGAGGAAGAGATGAATAGGTTAAGAGCCCAAACAAAACTGACCAGGAGAGAGATTGATGCCTGGTTTACAGAAAAAAGGAAATCAAATGTCTTGAAGGAAGAGGGAGCTGACATGAATGAAAGCAATGCTGGCAGCTCAAAAGAGGAGTCTGGAGAAACATCTGTGGGAGATGGAGCAGCAGGAACAAAATCAGGGTGTTCCACTTCAAGCAAAATAGGCAAAAAGTCACCAGAGCAGTTGCACATGCTCAAAAGTTCCTTTGTCCGTACTCAGTGGCCATCTCCACAAGAATACAACAAGCTGGCAGAAGAAACTGGGCTTCCAAGATCAGAAATCGTGAGCTGGTTTGGAGATACTCGCTATGCCTGGAAAAACGGTGGATTGAAATGGTATTACTATTACCAGAGTGCCAATGCAAACAGTCTGAACGGCCAAGGCTTTGCAAGGAAGAGAGGGAGAGGAAGACCAAAAGGGAGGGGGAGAGGGAGGCCTCGGGGGAGGCCTCGGGGAAGCAAGAGGTTAAATTGCTGGGACAGAGGTGTGTCTGTCATAAAATTTAAAACTGGAACAGCAATCCTGAAGGACTATTATATGAAGCACAAATTCCTTAATGAGCAAGACCTTGATGAACTGGTAGCCAAATCTCACATGGGATATGAGCAGGTCAGAGAATGGTTTGCAGAAAGGCAAAGAAGATTAGAACTTGGAATAGAGCTGTTTGATGAGAACGAGGAGGAAGATGAAATGCTGGATGATCAGGAGGATGAGGAAGAAACAGATGATAGTGATACTTGGGAACCCCCCAGACATGTTAAACGTAAACTTTCAAAAACAGACTGATGTACCATTTGGAATTTGGGGGCCAAAAACCTATGAATTAGGTTTGATGTTATGGTGAAGAGCCAAATGATTTTTCATGGCCTTCAGTTTGGCAAGCAGCTGCTTAGCATCTTCCTTCCACCTAAGAGTACATGGGCAAGATGCTACCTGTGCAGGCAAGAACTGTTTGCTTCGTTGCTACAAGAGATGAACATCCTCAGGCCTGGCCTGGGACAGGGGTTACCAATCAGATCAAGTTCAGCTCCTCCTTTTCCACATTACTGATGGGAAGGTTCATGTTCATCATACATGTGACTGCTTCTCAATATTTAATTGCCTTATGTTGTTTAATTCCAAAAAAACAGACACTTTTTTTTTTGTTGATGTAGGAGAACATTGCCTGCTTGTGAAGGAGGAGAACACAAAAACATTAGATGTCTTTTTGCAAACATCACTTCATCTGAAAGGTTTCAAGGCCTGGGTTTATTTCTTAAGGAAAGCGTTGAAAACAAAAGAGAAGGGGAAAAGTGTGACAAAAGGAATCAATGAACCTAGGGGTGAGGATTGATTGGTTTAAGAAAATAAGGTGATATCTTCACCTTTTGCATATCTTCAGAGTGTTTTGGGTTTACAGAACTTGGACTGAAATGTTCCTTGTTGATAATTATGAGCTAACTGAATGAGTCTGATGCTAGAAGATGCTTTTTGTTACAGTTAATCTGTATCCCACATCAGTCTAATTTAAATGCCTGACAGACTCGATGCAGTTAATAGTAACACTCACTTCTACCTTGTGCATTCTTTCCTTTGTTGGAAATGGTAAAAGAAGTACCTATATTTCTAGCAAAAAAGAGTAATTTCTTGAAATCTTACACTGAGTTTTAAGGTTAACATAAGGCAAAAACTGTCTAAAAGTTGTTCAGAGTTGCTTTGGGGTTTGTAGGATTACACAGATAGAGAGATGAAAAGCATCTTTTGGTGCTAGTAAGAAAGGTTTTCAAGTAAGTTGTGGCAATGACATGGTGTTTTAATTCACAAACAAAGTGAAGTTATATGGCTTTTAGATGCTTAGGAATTACAAACACGTTGGTGTTGAATTGTTCTTCAGTGATAGCACAGCTGAGTGATGTGTCTGCAGGTTTAACTGTAAAACATCCTAATTGTTGAACTCACCACTGTGCTGATTGCTCTTAGGACTGCTGAGTGAATGCACTTATTTCTAGTGGTGGTTTGATCTGCCTGAACTGAACTCCAGAAATAGTTTAATCTGGTATAAAACATTCAAATCTTAAGTAAGTGTATATAAAATAGAAAAAAAAAAAAGCTATTTGGTCTCAAGACCATGAAGTCATAGTGCAGTTTGAATTAGCAACTAAAAACAATGGGCCAAATTCACACAAATTAGTTTAGGCAGATGTTTGGCATCCTAGAGAACTGATACTCTGAGGAAGAGTAGTTTGTATTCTTGCTACTGTCAGCTTGCACTTTTAAGGATAAGTACTTTATATTTAGATGTCAAAAGATGATGATGAATTGGTGCTGCTGTCACCAGCATTGTCTGCTTTTACATTGGCACTAATGGAATGGGTACTAGCAATCTCCTTTTGCACATCTGTCAGCATCTTCTCTGTAGGCTTCTGCATCTGATGACTAATGAAGACAGATTAGTGCAGAGAAAATGGGTCCTAATGTCTCCCCATCTCCGAGAACCTATTCTAGAATTCTAGACTTAGTCTTTCTTCTGGAGTATGATAACTGTCAAAAAAACCCAAGAAATCCCTTTTAGTCATGTTTTTCTGAAGCAGAGGAGTCTGTGTTAGATCTGGTTCTCATATCTGATTGTGAGTGACGCCCAGGCCAAAGTAAGAAAGGGAATAGTGTCTGACAAAAACTATTGTTAACCTCCCAGACCTTCCTCTCTGGGCTCTTGTAGCTGCCCTTCTGCTCACAGATTGAATCCCTAAGCTGCAGGAGGATGTTTCATATGAAAGCCATTTACTGGGGTGACCTCTTCTGACTGTTTAGGATTATTGGAGAGGAAAAGTCAATAGCTTATGGTATATGTCACGAATTTGATGATGAAATTATTCCCTGGCTTCCAAGGCTCAAGTTGGTGAGGCACAAAGTGTCCGGCGTTGGTAGAGAGGAGTAGCCAAGAATCCCTCACTTTAACTTTGGAGTGGGGCAGAAGCAAACCCGTGTTGTCAGCCTATTTCAGGGGAGTGTTCATGACTCTGCATGTGAGATGGTACAAGAGATCAAGATCTGCCCTTTTCAGCACGGGGTTGGGAGGGATTCTTGTTTGTCTGGTAATGGTGTGGATGAGGCTGTTGTAGATGCCAGCAGATACAAGAAAGACTCACACTAGCTTCAAAAACTGTTGGGAATACAGGGTCAAAACTCTGTGCTTGCTGAGTAGGAAAGAACAAAGCTAGAAGGAAAAGAGATGCTATTTTTAAGTTTCCAAAAATATTAAACCAAATCCTTGGGAATATGCCTCTAGCAAGCAAAATCTGGAGTTGCCTTAATCCTTGAAGTTGACCCAGAATTAATTTTCTTAAAAAAAAAAAAAAAACGGAAAAGCCAAAACCCAAAACAACCAAGCAGCCTGTCCAAATAAATATCTCCATTTTTGTTAGCAGAGACTTATTTAGGTTAGCTAGGAATTCTATCTTCTTTTAAAAATCAGGAAAAAAATAAAGACCCAAGTTAATTACGTGATTAAACTGGGATATTTTCCACTTTGGCAATGTTCTGTTAAATAACACTCAGCTACAGTGGTAGGCCTTAGCACATCTGGTCTGAAAAGCACAGGAAGAGGAAATACATTGTTTATCAGACTAAATATAGTTGGATTGGAGATCTTCTTTCAGTAGAATGGTCAGAGACAGAAGCTGATGCATACTGGGCCAGATCTTCAGTTTTTGTAAATATTAGAGTTCCATGTATTCCACTGGTTGTAACAGTATTTACAGCCCAATGAGAAAATTATCTCTTTGCAGAATATAAAATCTAAATTAAACCATGTGCCGTGGCTCAGCTAATGAGAGATGCAGAGTCTACAGGTTTCCTTTGGGCTACATGTACATTTTAAGCCTTTCAGTTGTGCCAAGGATGAGGAAAATCTGGGTGGGTTCAGCCTGAAGACAGAAGTTGTATGCATTCATTATTGCCCATAGTCTGACTGTTACTTCTGTTTGAACAGAGTCCATTAATTACCAGTCTGTTTCATGTTTACAGCGTGTGTGTATTTGCACTGCATACTGAGAGAGAGGCAAACTCCTTCCAGAGGCCTCCTGCATCAGGACTGACAGGGGAAGCATTGGAAAGTGCTGTGGTCAGTTGTATCTCTGATTTGTGGTCATGGCTGGTGGGAAGTCAAAGCCACAGTAACAGTGGTTTAGCCCAGATTCATCTCAGCCACCCTTAGGATGCTGTGGGCACTCTACAGTCACCCAAGGGAAACAGAAATGGCCTGGTGGGTGGAAAGGATGTGGCACCTTCTCATTCTACCAGTCACATCCAGGAAACTCCCTGAGCTTAAGCACATCAGCAAGTGTCTTAGTTTATTATGATTCTGAGCACTTCTGTGCTCATCATTGGTGCACCCCTGCAAGCCTGGCTCCCTCTTGTAGCTTATGCACTGCAAGGTGTTTTGGAAACCATTTGGACTGAGTTATATTGGCAATGGGAAAGGAAGGGGCAAGAAAATACATCTGCCCAGGGGTGAGTGTCCACATGACTTTAGGGATTGATTTTCCTGCATGATAAGGACTGTGTCTAGATGAACCTGTGATGTGTTTTCTGTATTTCTGTGGAGCTTCACCTCTTAGGTTTGAACTCATGAGCCAGGCTTCAGTGTTTGCCATTGACATTGAGATGAAGAAACTCTGATCTGGCTTGTATCTTACCTCTGGGTGGCTGGTTTCTCAGTCTTTGTTGGGACCACTACATCAGAATTCAGTTGTGAGCATCAGTTCCTTTGGAGCTAAGCTAGTGCATTCCTCTTCATCTGCTGTTTCTGCCAGGGGTACCTGCTCTCATGATGCCAGTTGTGCTGTCTCTGGAATTCAGCTAAAGAGAGAATACAGATAATCCTGTGCCAGAATGGAGAGGGAAGAGAGCTAAAAGAAAGAAAGAAAGCAGTGTTACAAACAGGGGAGAGATCCTGATCACAGTATCATCCTGCTTCATGGCATGTTTCACTCTTGCTTCTGAGTGCAGTGAAAGAGCACAGTTCCATCTTAAACAGAGCTGTCTTCCCAGTATCAACCTCTCAATGACCCCAGAGTTAGTGCTGGAAAAAAGAAAGTCAGGCCTATATTCCCCTGGAGGTTTGAGTGATAACTCTTTCTGTTCTGACAGAAAGAGTAAGTTATTACAGTCACTCATTTTTAGCACATAGAAATTTCTGCTTTGTTTGAAAACAAAGAAGAGAAAAGATACCTAGTACCTCATTATTAGAATTTAGTGTATTATCTCTAATATATATTATAGTAAATGAGGCCATGCCCATTTTTAACCTTGTCTGGTACCGTGTTGAAAACTGCTTTTTCATTACATTATATCTAATGTGTCTGACTGTAACTTTGATTATTGGGAGAGAAACTCATGCCATGTCCACACATGACGTGAAATAATTTTCAAATGGATTATTTGCTCACCTTGAACAAAAGCAGATTTTCTTTTGCTTTCCAAGAAATGCTCGAGGCAGGCAAATGCACTCCCTTCGCTCTAAAGAGCAAAGAAAGGATTTCTGGATCCCACACAAAGTGATTCATGGCTGTACACTGTCCCTGTAGGCCAGAAAGCCCAAAGATGCAGACATTCTCCTCCTCCGTTTTCCTCTGAAATGAGAGCACAGCAGCAACTCTGACAACTGATCTCTGGCTGCTGAGTAACCAGGCTGTGGTTTAAGGTGGGGAGCATTTTCCCTTTTGCACTTAATGGAGTACTGTGTATTCAGGCTGGATGTCACTATTTGCTTCTGTAAATATGGTAGTACTGATTTGCATCCTCCACCTGAGTCCAATACCTGTCTATATTCATATCTCCCAAGGAGAGAAGATAATCTTTAAGCTTCTGTAGTATTAAATATCCCTGCCCTAACCTGAAGGCACAAAAGTAGGGTGCAATGAAATATAGCTGTTTTCTTTGATTTAATTTATTTTTTTCTTTGAAAACAATTTTGCTTGCATTCAGTAGTAATAGAGAGATAGTATCAATGACCAGAGAACAGTAAAACTTTTGAGAGTTGTTTATAATGCCTGGAATGATTGTGTAAATAAAAGGTGGGAAAGGCTAGTAGAGGATTCAGTTCCGTACACTGAACAGTGCTGGATTACACCTGTATTCTCCATCCAGCTTGTGATATCCTAGGATAAGTAGATTTACCAAGAAGCATAACACAAACTTACCAGGTCAAGTTACTTGAGGTTTGCTGATGTATTAAAATTCTGTAGGAAAATATTTTGAGAGTTTCAACAGAAAGTGAAAAATCCCTTTAATAGCTACTAACATACAGTAACTCGAATTTCTGCATTTTTTCCCCACTTCTTAAAAGGGAGATTTTGAAGCACAGGTGGGTTATAGCCAGTATTTCCAGTTTTAATGGTTAGAGTTCTTGGGGATTTTTCTCTTTCTGTGGTGAAGAGCATCTGCACCTTTTCAGTGAACAGTCATTGCAAAACCAACTCACACAACATTATAAAATGTAGAAGGATAACTGAGTATCCTGTAGCACTTTTTATGAATTAAGGGGGGATTTGTCTGATGCATGTTGATGTCTGCACTGGGGCAAGACACTGTAAGTAGTCAGTACAGCAAGGAATGCAAACCTGCTCGTCCTGAGTGCCTGGAGTGGCTCAGAGGAGCTGCACCTCAGCTCCACTGACGTACCCTGACTTGCAGGCAGCTGCTGACACTGCAGACATCTGACATTATAGAGAGAGGTCTTCTGGCTGGATTGCAGCACTGATCTTTGTGTTGTGGTTAGCAATGGTACTGACCTCTGCTTCCAACTTGATGCTTGTTGGGAAATGAGGCCTTTTTTTTTTTCTTTTTTTTTTTTTTTCTTTTTTTTTAGAGCAGGTAGCACTACAGTGGTGGATAAAGTAACTGATCCTTGGTTATAATACTGGGGCATAAAAATGCTTTGGGTTTGCTCAAGTATTTTAGAGATAAGGTTACTGTGTGAACATTGGACTGTGCATAACCTAGAATGTGTTAGGACACATATTTGTGTCCCAGTTGATGAAAGTATTTCCTTATGCTTATTCAATACTAGATACCTATCATGAAACTGTCCCTAAAGAATGTGCTAGAGTGACAGAAGAGTCAAGTCTTCATCTGTGCTACGAAATGATCAACCACAAGAGCTCTGCTATGATTTTGGAATGTTCCCCCCATCTTCCAGTTTCAGCTTACAAAAGTATTTCCAACCCTGCATAGTTGGCTATCTGCATGTATGCTTACAGTCTGTACAGAAATGCACTAAAATGAGTTGCCCTACCTGGGAAGGCTTTATATTGTACAGAAAATGTGGCACTAGGTACTGCTCTTCATGTGCACAGGAGAGTTAACAGGTGTCAGTCTCGTTTACAGAAATGATGGCGCTTTGCAATTTTCTATAATATATTGCAATATATTTAAATGTCCTGTTTGACATGTGAAATGAAATTAAGTTAATGCATTGTTATGTATTTGGAGTATGAGGAAGATGATTCACTAACGACCAGCAAGGTTTTTAGAAAGGTGTCCAGTATGTAGCCGTCTGTGTGATCTGTCTGGTGTATGTGATATTAAAGGAAGCAACAATACTGTCACTGTTTAGAATGAAGAGTTTCTTTTGAATGATGCAATAGCTTACAATGTCTTTCCTTTGTAGCTGCCCAGTGTGGTGAAGGGGAAGCAATTCTTGAAAAATTTCAAGATAACTGGTTAACTGTGAATGGGCCTAATCTTTCGTGAAACCAAGAAAATTTTTGGACACACACAGGACTTGAATACTGAAAAGGATTGGAACTTAGTGTTGTGCCAAAGTTAAACTACTGCAGTTGGCAGTTCTGCACTGTAAATAGAAGACTGATTAAAAGACAGCTTGTAAAAAAAAATTCAAATTTTAATACAGTACGTTTTTATTCTGATACATGATGGAAACATTCTGTTTTAGAGCTTTTTTGAAGAGGCTTCAGTGACCACTAGATTTTGTCCTCTTATATTTTGTTTGGCCTAATACTATATGTTTTAGTAAGATGGGCTTTATTGCCTGTGTTCTTTGATATGTGATTAAGCTTATAGCTTTGAGTGACCAAACATTTTACAGAGTAAAAGTTCTTAGAAACAGTATAATGTAACTGATATTTCTGTGTCTTATTTATCAGGCTCTGCACAAACTTGGAAAGTTGTGCTGGACTTGTACAACTCATATATGGGAACGCAGCATACTTCTGGATATTACAAACCTAAGCCTTTGTGGCTGTACGGATCTTGTCTTTGGATTTATTTTTGTTATTTTTTTGAGGCAAAGAAACGAATGGATGCTGCTGTAAAATATTTGTAATATTGCCATTATTGCTTTCTGTAGCAATTATTGCTTTTGCTTCAACAGATAAAGAAAATAAATCAGAGATAGAAAAATCCTAAAGACGCTGGTAGAAGAAAGGATCATGTGAGAACTTCTGAAAATAAACTTTGTACCAAAAAATTTGAAAACAGAAATAATGGAATAAATGTCTCCTTACTGAGTATGTGTGGTTTTAAGAGGTGCTGTGGAAACCAGGAATCATGTCTGTACGAAAATGTCACAAACCAGATCTTCTCAAATATCTTTTTCCCTGTTACAGAAAACGGAATTTCACCAATTCCTCAGATGCATTGAATTTAGAGAACTGACTTGGCTGAACAGCCAGTGTGAGGTCAGCTTCACGTGTGAGTCAGCCCAGCTGCTTGTTGCTGAACCGTTCTGCCGTGTCAGCAGCCCGGGATGTTCATGTGATTTTTCTCATGAAGGCAGATGCTTTTTATTATGGCATTTAAAATACTCAGGGTGGGAAGAGTAGGGGTGAGTAGGAACCTCCTCACTGAAGTCCCTTGTCAGCTGGACAGGCTGCTTTAACGTGAGCCTTTTCCTGAGAGGAGAAGGGTCTGAGGAGAGAGCTGCTGTTGAGCTCTGCCCTTCTCTCCCGTGAGCCCAGCCTGGCATCACTCACAGCCACTCCCTGCTGGAGGCAGTGCCACAATCTTGCCTTGCTGAGACTCATCACACCCCTTATTCCAGCTGTTGAGCTGCAACTGGAGGAGCTTGAGACCGAGTTTTTCCTACAAGACCTGGCATTGTGCCTACACGTGTATCCCCACCAAAGAAAAATGTTCAAAGCGATAAGAGTCGTTCCTGTGCTGTAGCTGATGTTAGTCTGAGAAATGACATTTTTAGCTGAAGTTGTGACCTTAGCACAGGACTGGACATGAGCATGAGTAGTCACTACATCTTGGTGTTTGGCCAGTTTTACTGAGTTTGGTAAAAAAAAAGAATGCTTATTCAAGAATCCACCAGCTAAGGAGGGAGTTATAAGAAGCACTGGAGTATGCATACAGTCACCTTTTTTTAAAGGTACCTTTGTTGTTTACAGTGCTATCAACAATTCCAAACCACTGCAATTCAGTAGATATTTTCACAAGAGATCAGCTGGCCCTGTGGGTTGTTTCCCCTCTCCCAGCCCCCTCTTCCCAGCATCTTTCAGCTTACATTTGTTTTCGTAACAGTACTATCAACTACTATTTTTGCAAATTTAAAATACCAAGCCACTTTGTGTACTGCCTTTTTTCCTTTGTATGCCAGAAAGTCCTCTCTATAAATTCTTCCCTAGGGCTTGGTGTTGCTTTGAAATACTGCTGGTGGAGGTCCTTAGTCTCAGATAGATGGTGGTATCTAGCACTTTTGGTGGTTAAATGACTTGTTGCACTTCAAATACTGTAAAATGAAATATTTTAATATATGTTTCTACTGCTATAATGCTGAACTAGTAGCGTTGTGACTAATTTCTCTCCCATGTGTGTTTCTTTACAGGTTCAATACTGAGCTGATCTTCATTACTTTAAAATATTTGGTAGAAGAAAGAAAAGATGGAAAAAGGGAATGAAAGTGTGTGTCACACCTAGTTGATTTGTGTCTTTGAGTGAAAATAAAGGTCAGTGTTGGCAGTAATTCTCCTCCTAGTGATCTTCAGTTTTCCTAAATGAGAGCCAAAGAGGAAAAAACCATAATTTCAGTAAAGCCTGTCTTAAGGGACTAACAAGGAAGAGAGCCCACAAAATAGCCTGTAACAATGACGTGTTCTGAACTGGAGATGGTACAAATAGTATTGCAATTGTAACTGCTCTCAGTTCTGGAGTTCCCAGCAGCTGGCCAGAGTCTCCAGATGAAGTCCAGCTGCAAGGATTTCTGTGCAAGTGTCACACCTGGCACCCACAACATGCAGAACTGGAGCCCCACAAATGCCCTGTTATGGAAGGGGTTAATCATTTTTCCTAGAGATACCACAAAGTTAAAAACTGCATTATTGATGTATGTTTTATAGTGTTCTTTGCTCTAAATTCCTTTCACGTGCAATAATTGGGGGAAGGGAGCAATTGTGGGCAAAGTCCATTCTGGATTTTTGCATTTGTTTGCGTGTGTTCATTGAGCAGTGCTTTCCCTCTGCTGTGCCTCACACTTTCTGCAGGCACTGCTACTTGTATAAGACAATAAGAAGACATAGAAGCTAAATTTAATAGCAGTTCCACCAGTCCTCTCCAACAGTGCAAAAGCTGTATGGAAACAAGACACTGAAGAATCAAGGGTTTGGTTGTTTCCCATGAGGAGGCAGCCTCCATATGGCAAAAGAGAGCAGGGACTGAAAAAAACGAGTTGTGAGTGTCACTGAAGGGCAGCCCTGAAGCCCTGGGTGTATTTCTTCAGTGTAGGTTATTTTTTTCTAATTCTTTTGACTTGTTTCTCTTTGTTCGTGCAGGATAGCAATATTGTAAGTCAGCTCAGTTTATTCAATGTTGTTATAAAAAAGGTGTTAAATGGTATCCTAGAGGAGTTGCCACCAGTGTTGCTTAGTCCTGCCCAGTCAGGGCCTGCCCAGTCCTAAAAACTGCAGTAGGAAAGTTTTAAGCTAGAGAAGCAACGAATCCACTGTGGTCTTTGTGGCCTGGTTTCATCACAAGTAGCAATTAAGCAACAAGCATAACAGTGGCCAGGGCAAGTTAATGAGTTTTCAGAAAAACTGATAAAACTGAAAAAAGGCTGTAGAAGGAGGCCTACAAACCTCAGCATGCCCAGCCCTGGGACTCTGTTGGTTGTTTTTCCAGTTAGAGCAATAGATTGGAGATACCACCCTTTGCCATGATTTTTGTGTTCACAGACCATCAAGGTCAACGTCAGTGCTTGTACTGTGTGGCTTAATGAAACAGTTCAGACACATGATCCCATCAGTACTGGAAATGTGTAAGCTTGCCTGGGAAGATCACTGCTTTAGGATTCTTTCTAGCACTTGATCGCTTTCTTCTTTCCATCTTTCCAGAAAGCTTTTTTCCTCTTTTCTTTTCAACAGCTTTCTGGTCAAACCCAAGGGCATACTCATTCTGCTCATCATTTATCCTACTAGACAGAAAATAGTTGCAAAACTCATTAATAGCTGAACACATCTGTGTGCAGTGCACCCTTTTGGCAATAACAACTTTATTGGGTTTTGTGAGGCCTGAGGGGGATGGATTATGGCTTAGTTAATATAGGTTGCCAGGGGCTTGAAAGGTTGCACTGTCTTAAGGCAGAGCAGGCAAATGATCAATCTTTTGGGGGATGCATCTTCTCCTGTCTGTCCTAAGGACCCCTAAAAAGCTTTTGGCTTCTATTAACAACAAACAGGTCATACTCTGATTTCCACAGTGCACCCTCACCTTCCCACTCAATTTTTGTTGTGTCTTAACTAGAACTAGAACTTACTGCTATCATTGTAGGATACGCTAGAGTTCATCTGAGGTCATCAGAGCTTTTCTTGTTTGCAGTTGTAGTAGTGATAACCTTTGTCTGCCCCAAGCCATCAAATGTTGCTTGTATTACTCTTCCAGTAGTCATGGACAATATTCCCTTATGTGTGACACCATGCAAAGAAGATGAAAGATGGTTTCTGCTGTAAAGAACTTGCAATCAAATAAAAGGCAAGAGACAAGGATGCAGGGAGACAATGTCAGCAAATAAAGAACTGCTCTTCTTCTCTTTTCATGAGTGTGTTCAGGGAAAAGCCTGTGTTATGACTATCCAACAAGAACACTAATCTTCCCTCAAGGTATGACTATTTCACAATGTCTGGAAGAATCCACTTAATTCAGGAGCCACCCCATCCTTTGAGGAATGCTGCCTGTGGGCCATACTTGGCCTCTTCACTACAGGCAGCTCTCTTGCTTTGAGGAGAGAACTACTCTCTCATCTGCCTTTTTCCAAAGGCAGCTGCTTTCCAGTATATTTTAATAAGGCTATGTGAGAGCTGCATTATTCCTGGTCGATGTGTGTGGGTAGTGCCCACCAAGACAGGGCCCTAGTTGCCGACTGAGGTTTCTTGTTCCTGCTGTGCATGATTGATGGTCTCTGAAACCTTTGTGTTTGTCTGTGTGCTGGCACAAGAGTGGCTGGACTGTGGTGAGGACCCATGGAGGCTATCATAATACAAATAATAACATCAGTAATTAAAGAAGCACTGGAGGAGAATTCTTCTGAATTAATTTTGCCTCAGAGTAAACAGGGAAACCAGGAGAAGAAGGGCTTAAGATAAACTCTCTTCCATGCTGCATTTTCTTTTCCTGGCCAGAAGACTCAGGCAATAGGACAGCGTGACAAATCCCTGGCTGTCACTGGAGCTGTGTTCATAACCTGGGCTGTCTCTGGGCTCCCCCTGACTGCAAGATGAAGCACCCTGGCCTGCGCCCCGCTCGCCTGCCCCTGCTCACCCGGGGTGAAGCTGGGTCCCAGCCCCTCACTGCTGCTGTAACGAGGCACGCTCGTGTGAGCAGCCACAATGGCTTTGCTGATGCACAGGAACTCGTTTGGAGGCCACAACTTACTGGAGCCCGTTTTTATTTGTCCAATGTTCATCTGCCGAGCTGGTGGCTGGCGATGGAGTAAGACCTTGGCTGCCTTTAGGGAGAGATTAATCTACAGCTTCTTTTTATCCCTGAAGCTGCCTAAACAGAGCAGCTGCAGCAGCACAGGCTCTTGTAGGGCTCATATATTTGAGCCTGCTCAAAACTGCCTTGATGTTTTCTCCTCTGCGAAGCCAAGGCTAATAGCACCAAGGCAAATCATGCCATGCAAAGTCGGGCAAGCAGCTTTACTTAAGTAAAGTGAGAATTTGTATTCTGGCAGCTACACTGATGACTTGGATCTTGAGTGAGAAATTTAGCAAACCTCCGGTGCTGACAAGGCAGAGGAATTTCTTAAAGTTGCATTTTTTCATTTCTGTAACTAATATAGGGAATCTTTTAAAATGTCTTGAGAGGAGGCAGGGGCAGGGGAGAGCCAGGCAAAGAAAGAATGAAGAAGAGAGGCAATACTTTGCCCATGACTTACAACTGAAACCAGTCAGCTGCTAGGCCCCCTGTGTGGCTCTCGGGAATCATGGCTCTCCTATCACTGATTTACCAGACAAAGGCATTCTCTGCATTGCAACACAGAGCCTTTTGTAGACCACGTTGGTATCCTCAGAAGAAACGATGGTTGAAACCCCCAGCCCTGGAGGACTCTGCAATCCAAGCTGGCAGCCAACCAGCTGCTGTGGGATTTGCCCCTGGGAATGCCTTGCTCTTTGTGTTTTACTTTGAGCTGCGGCCACATTTCACTTTGATTACTCATGTTTCTTTTTTTTTTGTTTTTCTTCTTTTTGATTTGTGCTTACTTGTGTTTCTTTTTTGTGCCTTGTTCATCAGACTGGTGTGTTGCAGCATAACCTGCAGTCCTGGAGTAGGGGGAAAGAGAACATGTGTGTCCTGTGTATGTGAGGAGCACTACAGGTGCTGAAACTGTTCAGACACTTGTGCCAACCTCCACAGTCTGACCCCCGTGTTCTTTGCTGGGCAGGAGGAAGCCAGATGCTTTTGGTGTGCACACACAAGTCACTGTCCTCACCTACCTTGAAACTTGTAACAGGAAGACTGAAGCATGTGAGTCAAACTCCTGGTTCTCTAAAGACTGCTGAACAGTCTCCTCTGTGCTGGAGGGCTTGTTTGCCAAACACCAAGTTTACAAGCAAAAGGAACATCAATCTGCTTTAATTTTTCTGATCAATTCCAGCTACCAAAGTTGAGTTTCTGCCCTGGCATTTATGCCAGGTCATGCTACATCCAGTCATAGCTACACTACTATGGAAGGGTATTTTAAGCATATAAAAGAAAAAACCCTAACAAAACCAAACCACATGTTTTACATGTCTACTAGAAGGAAACCTTTACATTCATATAAAAATCATCACTGCTTTGGCCTCAAAAGCTGTTCCAGTATAGACAAGTTCATTAGTCCATTTTGCAGGCTAAGGAAGTATAAGCATGACTTCCAAACTCACCTTCTCCAAACCTCTGTAGTGATAAGTTGGGACAAAATGGACCTTCCTGGAGGGAGGAAACAGCACAGCAGTACTCTTAAAGCACAGCACACTGTGCACAGCAATACCATGAGGCAGGGCAGGCAGCTGGGGCATGTAGAGCTCTCAATGAGCAGCCGTGTGCCTCTGTCTTGACATCCTGAAGGAGGTCTAGGATCAGTCTTCACTTTATGTGTCCCCGTTTGCCATAGCACAGTGTAGGGCGCTCTGGGAAAGCCTGTCGTGGAAAGCCTGAAATTTCAGAGAATCACAGAATTTTTAGGGTTGGAAGGGACCTCTGGAGATCATCTAGTCCAACCCCCTGCCAAGGCAGGGTCACCTAGCGCAGGTTACACACCAGCATCCCCTTCTGCTTTGAGACAGAACTGAAGCCAAATGGAAAAGTTACCAAAACACGTTCCCACTCAGCCCTGCACAGTCGCCGGGACGAGATGCTAAGAGAGCACCTCCACAATTACGCAGTTAATTATCGAGGCGCGGGGCTCTGGTTCAGCTCTTTACTGGAAGGTCTCCAGCGCTTCCCTCCGGGTGAGCGGTGCCCGATCTCCTCCCCCCGCCCGGAGGGGGCCGCGCGGGGGCCGGCGGGAGCGGCGGC
>VZRO01008590.1:134930-162601 GCA_013397915.1 Daphoenositta chrysoptera
TCTGTGTGTGTTCTGTGTACCCACAGTGGTTCCACAGCGCGGCCCGTGACGGGTTTGTGTGTTCTGTGTGTTCTGTGTACCCACAGTGGTTCCACAGCGCGGCCGTGACGGGTTTGTGTATGCTCTGTGTGCTCTGTGTGTGTTCTGTGTACCCACAGTGGTTCCACAGCGCGGCCGACGGCGGGGAAGGCGCCGGCGGGGTCACGGGCAGCAAGTTCCGGGCGGACTGGGCGTTCCGGCAGCGGGACTTCCAGGTATCTCCAGGGCGCTCGCACGGGCCGGGGGAGCTGTGGGGACAGAAGGTGGGGCGCTCCTGCAGTCCCCGATGTGCTGCCCCGGGGTGACCGTACACGATGCACCGCGGCCTGCGGGTCCGGCGGCCGTGCCGCGGTCAATCTCGCTCCCGGCTGGTGCTGAACGCGGGGCAGCCCCGGGCAGGGCCGGGCCGCGGTGGCGATCCGCGCTCTGCCGCGATCCACCGGGAGCCAGCGCGGAGCAAGCCGGGCAGGAACGCGGCGCTGCCCCGGAACTGATCCCGGGCGGGCGGGCGGGGGCACCGCAGCGGCTCAGCCGTGAGCAGGGCTGGTGTCTGCCCGGGGAGGTCGCGGGCAGAGTTTGGTGTGCGGCTTGCTCCGCTCCTGGGGACAACGCCGCGTCCCACAAAGGCTGTCAGATCGCTGGCTCCACATGGCTGCGGGTTACCTTTCTCAGAGCTCCCCCCGCTGTCGGATGAGAGCTGTAGTGCCCGTCGGGCTCCGGCCGGTCGCGGAGCAGCCTCTCCCCGACTCGTCCGGTCTCTGCTGCCCCGCTCCCTCCGGGAAGGCCGGTCGTGCCTTTGCCGTGCGTGGATGCTGCCCGTGTCTGTTCCTGCCCGCGGTGGTCCCAGACCTCTCCTCTCTGTGCGTGTCCTGAGCCGCATTCCTCGTCAGCGGTGCTCTCCTGCCTTTTGCAGTCCTAGTTGCAGGATCTAGTCCTTCGTTACCTTGTTTCCTTGTTGAAATCAGCATCTCCAGTTCTTGTTTCAGGTGTAGCTTCTTGTTCCAGCCTATGGTTTGTATAACAGGCCCCCTGATTTCAAAGCCCTCCAGCTGACTTCTGACTGTACTCATTTGGCCTTGCCCATTGGATTTGTGGATCTTTTTGTACCTCAGTTGGCACTGATCCTAATGTTATTCCAGCACCACTGCAGCTCTGTGTATACCTGACAGATGTTTTGTAGTCTCAGCTGAGATGCCCTGAAGGGATTCATAAATGGGTGCTGGCTGACAGCAGAGCTGCCTCAGGCTGTCGTCAGACGAAACTGCTGACCCTCAGGAAAAGCAGATTTTTCCTTGCTGTGGTTCCCAATCAGGAGAGAACAACACCTCCCCAGATCTGCTAAATGGAACAGACCATTGCTTCCTAACTCTTTTCTGTTGCAGTGATTCATGTTAGAAATGTTTTCAGTTTTATTGCTAACCTAGATCACTGGTGGAACAAGAACCAGAGCTTGATTGCACATAAAATTACAGATTTGGAAGCACTGACCTTAGAAAGGGGGCTGGAAATATGTAAATAGGTGTGGTAATCTCTTCTCTCATTGTCAGTGGTTTTTTTTTACTTCAGGATCGGCCACTTGATCGGAAATATCAAGGACAGCAGTGATCTAAGCTGTGCTCGATTTTAGGATATAGATGACTGTAGAATGTGCTTGGGATTCATAATGCCTGAACCTTGCCAGGTTATTTCCTTTGTCACAAGGCAAACAGGGTTGTCCTCAACCCTCTGATCCATTTTCACCAGTGGCTGCTGCATGCACTGGGCAGAGGGGAGCTCCCTCTTTTGCGTAAGGAATGTGAGCTCAGCATCAGGAAAGAAAAATATTTCAGCCATTTTGCTAGGAAGTATTTAGGGTGTGTCTCCTAGAAGCTCTTTCTCTTAGAACCATTGAAGTTTGCAAGGAATAATTAAATACTCATTTTGAGAGATGGAAGAATGAGCACTGCTCTTTAGTCTTCTCTCTGAGCACTTACACAAAGGGAGAGAAATCAAGATTCCAGACTTAGCTTCACTGAATACTTAATATAATGTATTTAAATGTTAATTGGAGTCCTGGTGAGGGCCCTGAGCATTAAGCTGCAGAAGTATTGCTTATTCTTGCCTTTTTCCTTAGCCCAATTAATATTTATTTCATGTACATTAAAACCAGCCTACAGGAACGACAGAGATTCACCTTCCTTTTGGTATTCTCTGACTTACTGATTATTTGAGGTGAGGTAACTTGCAGGCTCAAGCTTTCCCATGAAGGATGTCATGGTTTTGAAACAAGGTCCCACAGATTTAGCATGAGTGCTCAGATCATTGATCTGGGGGGAAGGATACCTTGTGTCACATATTACCCAGGTCAGGAGATGATCCCTTCTGGATCAAGCCTGGTGAGAGAGAGATGGGCAGACGTGTGGTGAATCCTGCTGGGGCCTAAACATGAGTTAGAATTGAGGCTGCTCATCACCATCTAGACTTGGCTGTGTAGTACTGGGGCCTTGTCTCTTGCTGGCACAGGTAGTAGCTGAGTCTGGAGAAATGCAAATGTAGACTTCAGGTTCTGAATTCCCTTTGTGACTGTAGTCCTAAAGAAAACGTGCTGTCAGGCTTGCTTTTAAATGCAAATCTCTCCCTGTTTTGTTGGCTTTTCTTCCTGTCAACACTCCTAGAAAGCCCTGTGTGAATACTCAGACTGCCTGCTACTCTTACCTGCCAGCAACATTGCAATGAGACGAGATGTCCAGGAGGGCCAGGCTCGGTGTTTATCTCGCCTAGGACGGCACAAGGAGGCTCTGGACATTGCAGAAAAAATGGTAAATAATGTAGTCTTTCTTTTAGGCTTTGAACATGGAAACATTGCCAGTAGTTCTTTTATACTGACCATTTTCTGGAAAAATCATTTTCATGTGTATAATCCTTCAGGATGTTCAGTGCTCAGAGTATTTGGTAAACAGAGGGTAACTGTCACTGCAGATATAATCACTCTTTAGAAATTGGAACACCCTGTACCACAATAAGCTCCCTGTGCAGGGAAACTGGTAGTCCTGGAAGGGACTAAATATCATGCTCTGCCAGGCAGAATTAATGCAATGTAATAGGAATTATAAGAAAGGGAATAAATGAGTGCTTAAATCTTTCCACTACACAAGTGACAGTTCAAAACTCCCTTTTATTTCCATATACTTGCTGCCAAACTGCCACCAAGAAGAGTATCTAGCCACGAATTGAGTTTTCCCATAAAGGAAAAAGTCCAGAGGCTCTGAAGTCTGCTAGAATATTATTGATGCTTTTTAAAATTATATAAAAGGTATTTATACTGCAAAGAAAGGCAGCTGTAGAATGCTCTGAAGGCAAATAAACAAATGACAGCATTTAGGGTCTTCTTGCCTCTCAGACTGGGACAAGGCAGCTAGAGGGAATGCTGTCAGCTTGAATTGTGCAAGATCTGTATCCCATTGTATCATTTTATATTCAGAGCTCAATTTTGTACAGTTTAAAAATTACTTCGTGATATTTGTATGTCACTATTTAGGGAGACATTTTCTTAGGCTCTGAAGGATGATTCTGTTCTACTCCTGGTTTTAATCTGTTATCTTTTGTTTCTAGAGAAACAGCGCTACTAACACAGATCACTTAACGACGGTTCTCAACCTGCAGTTTTCCATCTACCAGGGTCTGGAAAACGTAGAAAAAAAGATCATGTGTCTGCAGCAGCTGATCTGCCTACATCCTTTCAGTCCCTGGTTCTGGAAGCTACTTGCTGAAGCTTATATGAGCCTTTTACAGAATTTGTCTCCATTAGTCATTCCAGAAGCAAATCTAAATCAGTCTGAAGAAGTTTGTGTAAGTAATAGCAGTTTCAAAACATCAACTGGCAGAGAGATTGATTTGCAGCCTCACAGATCAGATGGCCAGAAAGAAGGCCCTTGGTTCAGCCTTGCTGCAGAAACAAAGCAGGAGAATGCAGTGACTTGTCCCAGCAGCCAAGTGGTGAGAGAATTCCTCTGCACTTCAGAACTGGACAGGACAGACAAAGAGAAATGCACAGACTCCAAGTGCTGGAAGCAGAACGTGTCAAAGAAAGTTGGGATAAAAGCATGTGCCTCGTTCATTAGAGCAAGGTAACTGTATGTATTCTTAGAATAATGTTAAGTTCTCTCAGTCAAGAACAATGTAAAGCATATTTTTCCCCGTTGTTGTCTTCAGTTTGCATTTTCAATTTATATTTTTGTTTCAGAGTTGGCAACAATAACTTAGAAGCAACCTACTATTGCTTCAGATCTAAAAAGCAAAATCTACTTAGTGTGGTGGCTGAGAAGAGTCTGAATCTGAGTGGAAAGAGTAAACCAGTGTCACGCTCAGTTGAGAAGTAAAGAGTTTTTTAATGAGCTTATAATGTGAATCTTTTCAAGTAATTATATACAAAAGGGTCTGTTCTTCAACAAATGCTCCTGCTAGACCATTGCTGTTCCCTGGTCTGGTATTAAAGATGCAGCAGCAGAAGTGCCCCAAAGGGAAGGCATAGCCAGTCTTCCTTCTGTGAGTGCCACCTGTCTTATTTGCTTGAAGCCTCATGCTTGAGTGAAAATGTATTTTATAATAATACCCCAATCTGCATAATGGATGAGGCTGGAAAATGAACTCCGTGACAACTGATTGACAGGGCTGCATTAAAATGCTCTTTCCTTTTCTTTCCCCTCTTCCTAAAACTCTTGCATACAGCAAAAATCCCCAAAACATAATCTTCCAAAGACATAATTAGGAACTGGTTTTGTTAAAATAATCTTGGATGGTTTTTTCCCCTCTTGCCTCTCAGTAACGGATCAGTCATTGAATGTTTTTAAAGGCATCTTATGAATGTCCAGAAATGTTTACAGAGAACACTTTATAACTGCCCTGCTGGGGCAAGATTTAAGAAATTAAAAAAAACCAAATAGCAGTTTTTAACTGTACTCAGACTAAGAGATGAAGACTTTAATTGCTATTTGGAAAATGTTAATTGATTTAGTACTGATATTGAATATTGAAGCTACATTTATATTAATAATTTGTGTTGCTTCTTTCCGTGTGTATAGTTCAGAACTGAGACAGTTACAAATGGTGGCATTTCCTTGCTTGGCTGCACAGTTTCACAGAGTGTTACTGTGGTTTATATTTGCAGATACACTTGTCCAGGATAAGCTTCTCCCCTGCCCAAGGCTTATGCAGGTTGTCTGATATTTTCAGGTCTGTTGGATTTTAAGTGGGATGTAGATGTTGTATACATGTATGTGCAGGATAAGTTGCACCTGGAAAAGGGATATTAGTATTGCTTTTCATAGGAAATAAGGTTCTCTGGTAATGCAGCATGAATAATTGATTCTCATAATTTTGAAAACAAATTGGAGTGTTTTTTTGCTTAATTTTGATTGTGATTAATTTCTTTTTTATACTAGGTTGATGCAAATTTTGAAACAAAAATCCTTTATAAATTAAAAATACTTTCCATTTTTACTTGGAACCAACAAACCATCTGTAAATTCAGTAAAGTTTTGACTGGGAAATTCAGACTTGTAAATATTGATGTTTATAGTGTTCAAATGAAAAATTTCATCTCAGATCTTGAGTTCTTTTCCTTAAAAATGCACACCATTATTAGAACACCAGCTTCACTTAACTTCAGTAAATGGGATAAAAAAATTTGTTGTTCTTCTTTTTGCATAAAGCTTGAATTAAACACATTTTCAGTAATAACACTGCTAAGTTCTAATGGGCCTTTGGTTGAATATTGTAGAATCACAGAATTCCAGGTTGGAAGGAACCTCAAGTGTCATCCTTTCTTGGCAAAAACATGATCTAGGCAAGATGGCCCAGCACCCAGTCTAGCTGAATCTTAAAAATGTCCAACACTGGGGAATCCACAACTTTCTTCAGGATATCATTCCAATGACTGATCTCATTGTAAAATACTTTCCTCTTGTGTCCAATTGGAATCTCCCCAGAATTAACATATACCTATTTTCCTTTGTTGTTTCCATGTGGTTTCTTGTGTAAAGGGAGTCTCCAACTTCTTTGTATCGACCCTTTAAATACTGAAACATGGTGAGTTTTCTTTTCTCAGGTCTGGACAAACCCAGTTCTCTCAGCCTATTCCCAAATGGCAGGCTTCCCAGGCCTTTGAGCACCTTTGTGGCCATTCTCTGGACCCTAATAAAGTCTCTAAAACTGGTATTTATCTCTCCAACAACACCCATAGTGAATTTCAGTGAATTTTCATAGTGAATTTCAGAGATCATACAATATGTCTCTCTTCCTAGAAGTGTAAAATAAGCATAATACTGTTAATCTGTCTGACAGTGGATTTGAGATAAGTGTACAGATACCTGGATATTTCCTCTGCCAACCTGTTTTACAGTCCTTGTGTGAGGAGGACTCTGGAAACTGCCGCTGTTCTTGCTGGTCAAGCAGCTGGTGATGACACCAACCCCTGTTGTGAGCAGAGTGTGTAACCTTCACCTGTTCGTGGGTGTGACTTCTGGGGCACTGCCTGGAACATAAAACTGGTGAATGCTGTAAGAAAATATTCCAGGGTTGGCCTGTGTGAGGAGGATGTTTGATATTCGTCCAAACACCCACATTTCACATTTTCAGGTTCCATAAGCAAAAATGTGCTGCTGTCTTGTTAGGCCATAGTAAGGACATGGGACACCTGGTGACTCCCAGGTCTGAGCCTCACTTTTGAACGGTGTGAGGAATATATGGGGACAAAAATGTTTGCACAGAGCAAGCAGAGCTACTGGCATATTGTTTTTCAAAAATACTTCTCAATAGTTCTATAGCACAGATATACAATATCCATAGTAGATTGATACACATGTATTGACTTCTTTGCAGTAGACAAAAGTCAGGAAGAAGAGCTGTTTTAAAGTGTTAGAAATGTTAATTAAAGTTTTAAACATTTTGGTTGTTTTCAGGTCTTACTCCTTTTCCAGCTGTGCCAATTTTTCGTTGCCTTTCTCATTTCAGGCTTTTACTTCAGCTTACCCAGTCACAACAGTCGTCCTTTGTGCTAGAGAATAACAGAAAAGGTCAAAAAGAAATTGATGACGAAGTGGCTCGACTTGGTTTCGATGAAAACTCCTTGCAGTTGATGAGCAAAGTAAGAGGAAGTTTCATTGTGTGCAGGCTCTCAGTTCTCTGTGTAGACTGGTTCTCCTCTAAGCATGACACTTCCCTGAGCTAATGAGCTGTGCCAGGAAGCAAGGGAAATGAGCTGGGGCGGGCTGCTGGCAGTGTGTTATCTGGAGCTGACAGGGGTGCCTGGCCTGCGTCACTCAGGTGGATCCCTGATCTGCTGGGAATCTGCTTTCAGGAATGTGCAGCGTTGCTCAGTTTCTCACTGGACTTGTATTTGCAGGTGCATCATCGCTGTGCATTTCCTGGGATTGCACATTTTATCTCAGGAATTTTAGATGCCCCAAAGTGAATCACTAGTTTGAAATGAAAGTGAAGATTACTTTGTTGGCCACAGTAGTATTAAACACTTGCATTAAAAGTATTAAATATTTCCAGAAAAAGACAGAGACTTTCTTTTGCATTTCTTTGTTCTGTTTAATGTATTGGGTTCTAGTTTTTAAAAAATAACAGAGGAGAGCGATATTGCATTTAATCTCTTCACAGAGATTACACATTTTTAGTACTATTTAAAGAGCTTCTGACTTTTATATTAAGGAGCAAAAGGAAGCCAGCGAGATTCTAACTTTGCTGTCAGCATTACAGCTTTGAGTTAGTGACAGCCAAGCCACTGCCGGGCTGCAGGCGGTCGCAGGGATGGCATCCATGAGAGGGCAGTAGCGCACAGGCTACGTCAGGGTTGGGAAAGGCTGGGAAAAGAAACTCCTCTCCTTGCTCCCCTCGCTCGGACATGCCCCAGGAGGAGTTCAGAATGTTGATGCTGATGCAAGGTGAGAACTGAATGCAGAGCTGGTGCTGAGGCTTCCGCTGCTATTCAGAGTGAAACCCCCTGTGCAAGTGCAGAGAGAACCGGGAGTGGTTGTGCAGCTCTGAGCTTTGCTCTCAGCTCTCCCTGAATGCAGAATGCCAAGGCAGGCAACTTCGTCAGGGCTTGGAAACTTCTCCAGGATGGTGTGTGGTTCATGTGACAGGGGCTTTGCCTGTAAAGATCAGTTATTAATGCCATGTTTGATGGGTTTTTTTCTGCAAGTTATTTTCTTGATTTCCTTCTTCCTCTTTTTGCAGGCTATGGGGCAGGATCTTATACCAGAAAAACTAAAAGAGGAGTTTCAGGGTGAGGTAAAATGCATAGGCCCTTCAGCATTGTCATCACTGGTAACTGCTTCGGTGACGGAATTTGAAATCAAATGGTTTGGTAATCTCCAAGATGATTTATATCACGTTGAAAGACAACTTTATTCAGATATTTATCTCCCACCTTCAATTACGTAGAAGTTTTGTTGTATTTAGTCTTGTATTTCCCAATGATTATGGCATGATAAATGCAATAAAGTTCATATATTTTTTAAGAATTCTTACTGTATTTTTTTAAAATAGATATAAAGCTCTGTATTTAAAGTCTTAACCTTGCATCCTTTTCTTCGTTCACTGACTGGTTTGTATTTAAAATTATAAGGAACACAGTATAAAATCAAGCTTTCAATTCAGCTTTCAGAGGTAGCTTTCCATCATAATCCTCACCAATTTGTGCTTGAAGTGCCTGTGATTTTTTTGAGGCCTACAATGCTGGTGGGATGGAAGTTTCCTTTCTGATGTCCAATTTGAAAGTTTCTTTGTATCAGATTTGATGTTGTTGCATTTAGAGCCATGGAATTAGCCATTTTCTTAAGTAATTTTCTTAATATTTCTTGATAAATATTATAGTGATTTCCTGTTCAGAGATGGATAGCTAGGAATCTCAAGTATATTTATGCTGAGAAATTGTCAATAACAATAATTCCATACCTTTTAGGGAGGAAATCTAAGTGTAAATATTTAACTTAAAACTAGTAGATTTTCTCTTTTTGAAGCCAAGTGTTTGTTGCAGGTGTCAAACAAGCTATAGTCTTGTGTTCAGTGTGCTTAGATGAGAGAGGAGAAAAACTGTCAGGGTTGTTTATATGTACTGAAGAGTGTTTAGTCAGATCATATCCTTTGTAAAAGCCTGCAAGGAAGATCTTTGCTGTGAAAACTGGCAGTGTTGGTTTCTGCCTCATGCAGCTCCTTCTGTTGTGCTTTCAGTTGATAGTGACAACACTTTGCTTTGCTTTCTGAAGCACTGGTGCTGTGTGCTTTGGGTCTAAAAGAGGACAAAGATCCTCCTGTAGTTCCTTTCACTTGAAATAGTTACATTTCAGACATGTATGGTGTGCTCTTCACCCATCTTCTCCTAAAATGTGAGACAATTTTTCTGTAGCTTTCTGTAAAAGTGTTCTGTAATGGATGTAGTTTAAAACTACGAGTCTCTTAGACATACTTTGCATGCATTCCTCTGTTTTTTTTTCTGAAGTACTAAAGAGTGCCAAAACCTTAAATAATTCACAATTGAATGATGATTCACCATGTGTGAATTGTATCTGCTACTTTCAGGTGAATTTTAAAGCTTTAAGATACTGATTGTGGAACTTACCACGAATCACAGAATGGTTTGGATTGGAAGGGACATTAAAGATCATCTAATTCCAACCCCACTGCCACAGGCAGGAACACCTTCTACTAGACCTCTCTGGTCAACCTGTTGTAGTATCTCACCATTCTCACAGCAAATAATTTCTTTCTAATATCTAATCTAAATCTGCCCTCTTTAAGTTTGAATCCATCCCCCCCTTGCCCTGTGACTACAGGCCCTTGTAAAAAGTCCCTCTCCAGCTCTCTTGTGTCCTCCTCTATGTACTGGAAGGCCCCAGTAAGATCTCCCCAGAGCCTTCTCCAGGCTGCAGAGCATCACCTCTCCCAGCCTTTCCTCACAGGAGAGGTGCTCCGTCCCTCCGAACATCTGTGTCCTCTGGATTCACTTCAGCAGGGCCTGCCCAGAGCTGGGCGCAGCAGTGCAGGTGGGCTCTCACCACAGCACAGCAGAGGCAGAATCCCCTCCCTCTCCCTGCTTCCCAGGGGGCTTTGGATGCAGCCCAGGGCACGTTTGTGTTTCTGGGCTGCACGTGCCCAGTGCTGGGTCCTGTCCAGCCTCTCATCCAGCAGCACCCCCAGGTCTGGGCAGGGCTGCTCTCGATCTGTCCATCCCCAGCCTGGGTTGATCCCAGGGGTTGCCCCGACCCAGGTGCAGCACCAGCACTTGGTCCTGTTAAACCTCATGAAATCCTTCCTGGGCTTGTCCAGGTCCCTCTGGATGGCATCCCATCCTCCAGGTGTGTCAAGTGCACCACTCAGCTCGGTGTCATCTGCAAACTTGCTGAGGGTGTGCTTGATCCCTTTGTCTGTGTAACTGATGAAGAGATTGAACCCTTGGTGTGGTTCAGCCCTCTGCTCAGTTGACTGAAACTTCTCCAGAAAAATGGAATATTTCCTTCAGCCACGTCAAACTACCTTTGGTAGTTTGGTGAGTTAATGCGATTAAACCACATCCTGGTCAGCTTGTTACAAAAGATGATGACTTGGCAAGTATCCTCGGGTGAGCATTGTGCACTCATAATGTACCACAGAAGATTTGGTTTAGTCATGGGTGTGCTTTGCCAGGTGGAAACTTCAGTGCACGTTTGTGCAGCGCTGTAGTCGGGTGGAAATGAAGCCCGCTTGAAGGGCTGGGGATGCTTTAAGACTAAGAGGTGTCGAAATTTTTCAGAAGACACTGTCCACAATGTGTTGTAAATTAATTACAATGTTGGCATCAGCAGGAGAATCTTACAGCAAAGACAGCAAACGTGGAAAGCTTAATGCTAAATATGTCAGCAAAAAAATGAAACGTGGACATCTCCCACTTTCTTCTTAAACTTAAGGTCATGAGTAGCCACATAAAAAGGCTGTAATTTGTTTTGCCTCAGCTGTTAGGCCATCAGAACACAGCTTTTGTGGGACCAGGTCTGTACAGACATTCAATGGAAACTCACCAAATTATTTGGCACCACAAATAGCATTGGAACTGTTTTAGCAGCAAATTAAATAGTTGCCAAATGTTGTCATTTTGCGACTGAGACGTCCAAAATACACAGCAGCTAGCCAAGGTGATTTGGAAACTTTCTGGTCTCTGTGCAGATTGTTTGACTTGACATTGTCTCTTGGACTGGGAACGCAAAGGTCAACTCCCCACTGGCTCCAGGCGTAAAAGACAAGTGGTAGCTCTTAAGAACAGGCAGTATTTTCTAAAACGTAACAATAAAGCAAAAATGTTGGTTTTAACCAGTGCAAAGAAAACAAGATGAATGTTGTTCTGAATATGTCACATAGTTACTGTTCCAAATAGCCAGTGTTTATAGCACTGGGGCTATAAAATGTTCCTTTGTTCCACTTTTGCCTGGCTATCTCTCATCTCAGCTACTTCAGTTCCTCCTTTTTTGGCCTGCCTCTCCCTTTTTTGTGCCTCATCTGACTCCAGTTTTTTGTTTCTGATCATGTCTCAAGAGGGGCTTTGCATTTCCATTTTGCATTGAATACCTCATTGTTGCTTCTATGTTCTGCATAATTTTACATCTGCCTGTAATAGATTTCTTCATGATTTGGCTTTTATTATATTATTATTGGTATTAGTGCACACATCAGTACTCCATTCTGAGTTAAACAGCAAATTTTAGTATTGCACATTGCAAGTGAGAATCCACTAACAGTTACTGAGGTTTGATTTTTTATTTTAACACTTGCTGGTGGCACAGGTGCTTTGGGAAAGACCCTCTGCCCCTGGTTCTGATGCTCCTGAAATGATTGCTGTCTACAAACACGATCTTAATTACGTGTCTTGCTATTGAGTGTTTGAAGGCTGCTGGCTTTGAGGTGAGGGAATATGTTAGCACTGTAATTAGTAATGTTAACACAGTTTTCATCACAGAATCATCGAATGGTTTGGGTTGGAAGGGAACTTCAAAGGTCATCCAGTTCTAACTTTCCTGCCTGGGGGGTTGGCAGGGAACCTTCCACTAGAGCAGGTTGCTCAAAGCCCCATCCAACCTGACCTTGAACACTGACAATGATGGGGCGTCCACAACTTCTCTGGGCAACCCGTTCCAGAGCCTCACCACCCTAATCTTAAAAAATTTTTTCCTTGTGTCCAGTCTAAATCTCCCCTCTTTCAATTTAGAGCCATTACCACTCATCCTGTCACTGGGTGGGGGGTTGACCTTGCCTGCTGCCAGGTGCCCACGCCGATGCTCTATCAGCCCGTCCTCCCCCAGCACCACAGGGGAGAAGAAAATAAGATGGAAAAATGAGAAGAAAAACTAGAAGAAAACTGACAGTACTTCAGGACTCCCATCAAGCTGGATGTAATTCTGTGTCAGGATGAGTGGCTGACACTCTGGAGGGGAGACCCTCTGAGCACTGGCCCTGGGGAGGTTGTTTTGATAGGAGTCAGCTGACCTTCCCTCCTCCCATTGTGTGATACAGTGTAAGGCAGAATTGCCTCCTACAGCAAATCCCTGCTCACTACTCCCCATCGCCTTCTAGTCCGTCACGGGGCAAGCTGGAAATCATTTCCAAGATCTGTTGCTCCATAACTTCCCCTGGGATGGAGGTGCAGCTGGCAGGCCTAGTGAGAGTCCTGGAAAAGGAGGAGTATGGTGTGCAGTGGTTGAGGAAGGAGGAACACCTGGATGGTCTTTGTTTTCTAGGAGGAATAACAGGATAAGACTGGGGACTGTCTCACAAAGAAAAAAAGAAAAAAGCAGACGGACTCAATGAATTTTCTGCCTCAGTTTTCACTGGCAACCCCTCCTCCCACTCCTCTTGAGTGGATAGCTCTCAAGGCAGGGACTGGGGAAGCAAAGTCCCTCCCAGTGTAGGAGATCAGGGTCAAGAACACCCGAGGAACATGAACATACCTAAGTCTGTGGGACCTGGTGAGATGTGTCCCAGAGTCCTGAGGGAATTGGCTGGTGTAGTTGTCAAGCCACTCTCCATGATATTTGAAGTCATGGAAGTCAGGTGAAGCCCCAGGTGCCTGGAAGCAGCCTGTGGAAGAAACAATCAGTGGAATGCTCCCAGGTGCACAGGCAGCAAGCACAGGGAATGTCCTCGAGCACAGGCTCCTCCGGGTGCCTCCAGCGTGAGCAGCAGTTGCCGGTGGGATCCGGGGGGAGCTGTACGGATGCAGCAGGGTGCACATTCCAAACCACCTTACTGGGCAGCACTTGCTCACAGGACAGCAGCTGAAAGACCTGCAGGGCTAGTTCAGGCTGGGGAGGGGACATGGGCACACTCTGGAAAACCCTGGCCAAGCCCAGCCGATTCATCCAGCTTAGTTCCAGGGTGTGAAGGCAGGGGCAGACGTGGGGTCATCCTTTCCTGACACATGACAGTCCCTTGGGCAGTGGCACTTGCCACTCTCTGCTCCCCGTGGTGAGGACATGCACAGAACCAGCCCTGACAGGAGCGTCCCCATTGCTGCCACCACCAATGGTGCTCTGACATGGCAGAGTTGCCCTCCAGAAAGCCCCAGGACTTTTCTTGGACTCTGCAGGGGCCCACATGGGGACTTTATTGCCCTGCAGAGTGCTCTGAGGCCTCACCTGGGCTTTGCTGGGACCTGTTGGTAGCCCCTGCTGCCCTCCACAGGTCCTCCCATTCTAAAAAAGTCTAAACATCCCCAAAAAATCACTTTTAATTAGAAATTCACTTCTGTAGATAATCTGGAGGTTGGTATAGGTTATATTTTTTTAAGCTTTTTAGCCCTACCTAGATCATCTTCCTTCACAAAACACGACAAAATAGGAGGGCAGCAGGGGAATCCAAGAGGCCTCAGCAAAGCCTGGATGAGATCCTGAGTCACTGTGGAGGGTAATTAGTGGCCTTTGCAGGGTGTGTGCCCAGAGCTGGGTGCAGCACTGCAGGTGGGCTCTCAGCACAGCAGAGCAGAGGGGCAGAATCCCCTCCCTCGCCTGCTGCCCACGGGGCTTTGGATGCAGCCCAGGACACGTTTGGCTTTCTGGCCTGTGCATGCACAGTGACAGCTCATGTCCAATCAACCATCCACCAGTATTCCCAAGTTCTCCTCTGGGCTGCCCTCAGTCTCTTCATCCCCCCCTCTGCACAGGTACTGTGGGCTGCCCCAGCCCAGGTGCAGGACCTTGCACTTGGCCTTGTTGAACTTCATGGGGTTCACGTGGGCCTCCAGCCTGTCCAGTTCCTTCTGGACAGCATCCCTTCCCTCAGTGACTCACCTGCAGCACTCAGCTTGCTGCCATCCTCACACTTGAGGAGGGTGCATGGTGTGGAAGCAGAGTTTACCTGAGCCCCTCCCTTGCTGCAGATGGCCAGGGCAGGTCAGCTCCTGCCACGGCCTTTGTGACAGTTTCTGCAGCTGTCTATAGACGTGGTGCCCTTTATCACAAAGTGATCATGCTTGTGAGGACCTGTTAGGATTTTTAGCATAACTCATTGCTGAAATTGTAAACTGACTGTTTTCCATCAAAACTGAAATTTCATTCACTTGATGTTCAAGTTCAGATGTTGTCTGAACCAACACAAGCTGTTTTCCTAATCCATCTGAAATTAATTCTTAACTCACAGTGGTCCTTCTGGATTATTAGCTTGACCCTTACCTACTTTTCATTAGCTGTGTTCTCCAAAACTTTTGTAGGCAAACTGTCTTGCCCCACAGAGATGAAAAGAGCTCCTTCATCCATGGCCTGAGGAAATGAAGGTCTACAAACTTCTCCCCACATCGCCCTCTGTACCACCCCAGCTGGGCCACAACAGGATCAGTGAACTGAACCACATTTAGAAGGAAAATCCTAATTACTCTGTTACTACTTAATTCTGTTCCTGTTGATTTCAGAAGAAACAAAATATGTTTCTTCTTCATCTGGACTTTGACTGCATGGGACTCATTCAGCTTTTGAAAGAGAAGAGAGTAAGGTGTACAGGGCCAGAGAATATGAAGAAAAAAAGTCTTCTCTTTTATTTGAATGCTTGCTATATTCAGATAATTAAGTAGAATTATCATAGGAATGAAAATCAAAATTCCCCTCTCCCCAAGGAATCCAAAAAATGTTGCTATGTACAGAATTTACAATTATATGCAGTAGTTGATTATTATTATTATGGACTCCAAAATTTGGTATTACTGGTTAAAACACCCATACTGAAGCTAGAGCAGGATGTGTCCATCCTGTACCTTTCATAATGTTTGCTAAAACTTTACAGGTATGCTTCCAAAATGATTGCTCTTCCAAGGATGAGGAACCTTCTTCACCTGCATACAATTTTCATCATTCACAGTCTACATAATTAAATTGTATTCCTTTTTGAGCAGGTGAGAAGTCAGGGAAAACAGGCCAGAAGTGCAAGTGTGCTTAGGGTTGTTTTCTGTTGGAGTCAGATGAAAGATGATACAAAGCAGGTGTGAAAAAAAAAATCTTCTGATAAATCAACAGCTGTTAGGCATCTTGGTAACTTTGGATGGAAATCCTTTGTTTCATGAATTTTCTTACTTTTGCTTACAGAAGCTTCCTTAGTTTTCATGGATTATTTGGCAGAAAGTTTTTCTGGTTTAGTTCAAGCTGCTGAACCTCTGTAACCCCCTTTGTAACTGTCGTCCATAGGCACTACAGACACCCAGTTTATCTTTAAAAATTAAAAGGCCATGAAGAACTCGGAAATGTCTCTAACTTCATGTTCAATCAGATGACCACAGAGAGGATTGCAAAAATCCCTGTGCAGCTAAATGAATTGGAACTCAGTCCTGGTGTGTTACTAGTAGGACTTTGCTTCTTTAACTCAGCTTCATTTTCCAGTCACAACCTTCCCAGCTGCTCTGCAATAGGGAAAGTTGCCCTGAGCTGGTAGGATTGGAGGTTTGTAACCAAGTGTGCTGGGACACACCTGTGTTGCTGAGGAGTGGAAGTGAACACACGGTGAATGTAAGGTGTCTTCTGTAACTGGGATTGTTGGTCTGAGTCCATGGTACGGGTACCATTCCTAATAATCCTTGGGAACAGCCGTCCTTGCTGTGCAGCTCAAGCAGAGAGAGCTCTGAGACAGTGCTGTGGCAGGACCTGTGCTTCCCTGCCAGCCCGAAGGGAGTCCCCCTAAATCCAGATTAAGGTTTGATGACAGAACAAAGGTAGCCTGCTGCTGCCAGCATTGTCTCTGTTTGCCACAGAAATAGCAGCCTTCAGTCTCCTTATTCAAGTGCATAAAATGCAGAGTAATAAACTGTGCCTTTCCCCCTTTCAGTTGCCTGGATGTAAGAAAAACAGTTACTGCCCTTCTGGTGCACAAATGTGCCGCCAGGGGCAGGTGATAGGGTGCAGCAGTTGCACTGAGAGCAGCATTATTCAGATGTGTTCTTCCTGGGATCCTCATGCACCTGAGGTTCACACATTAGCAGCCTTGGCTTTTTAATCAGGGAAATGAAGCATCCATAAGCAACAAAACAAGAGGCTTGAAATCATCCTCATTTGTATTATACAGAATTTCTATATTCATCAGTACACAAGCGATTGCTAAACAGGTCCTCACTACATTTACTTGCATTTCCAAACAAGGTGGTTATTATGCAAACAGGTTAGCTTTGTGGAGGCATCTCCAGGATGAGCTTAACCCTGTCCTGTTGGGTTCCTCTTGCCTGAGCCTTATAGGTCTGTAGATGTTCATGTTGTTATAGGGAACCGCGGAGTTTTCAGCCACGTAGTGTGGCTGGTAGTAGTTAGGCTGGATGGCCTTCTGTGGAGGCGGGGGAGTGAACGAGACATAGCTGTGGAAGGAATTGACTCGGTGGAGAGGTGACGGGGGGGTGAAGTTGCTGTTGAACACGAGATTTCTTGGGGTCTGCTTGCTCTGGTGGGTGCTGCCGGCTGAGAGGCTGCTGAGCGGGTCGGAGAGGGTGTTGGCGCTCTCCTCGTCGCTGAAGGGGAGGCTGCGCGGGGCGGCCCAGCTCCTGCTGAACAGGAACGGGAGGCTGCGCGGCGGGGACTTGGGGCCGCGCACCGGCTTGGACAGCGCGTACAGGTGCCGGAACTCCTCGTCGAACAGCTCCACCACCTGGCCCGTGAACTTGGACAGGAGGTTGCGGTGAACCTGGCCACACAACCACGTGAAGCTGGAAGGAGACACAAGGCAGGGGTTAGAGTTAAGGCCGGCCATCGGGAACTGCAGATCCCCCGCAGGGGTGATGCGAAAGGCAAATGTGTTTTACTGCTGAAGCCTCTTGTCTAAACACAGGATGAAGATGGTGTCGCAGTTGAATTTCAGGTCAGTTCACATCAGTGCTCTCTGACTTGGATCAATCTTTGTTATTGCAGCTGCCTCTAAAACGTTCAAGAAACCTTGTAAAGTTATGCAACCCCCTAAAGGGAGTGGTGATCCAGATCCACTCAGGGATAAGTGTCAGATACAATACCCAAGGTTTGGGTGTCTGTTCCATGGAAAGGAGTTTAGACCCCTCTTTTGGGGACCTCTCTTCCGTGCACAATGCTTAAATTCAGATCTTGCCATGTCTCATCTACACACGCATAAATTGTACCTTGTATGCTGCAGCATGCCCTGCCACTTGGTAACTCTCAGCCACTGCAAGTGACCTCAAAAAGACTAGGAAAAAAGAACTATCCTTTGTTTTCATTTTTCCATAATCTTTCTGCATTGGTCAAGAAAAACACATAAAACCCCAACCTTCCTGTCACGTCCCACACCACAAAACAGCTGCCACACCTGACATGCTTGTTTTCTTCACTACAGAGAAAATGAAATTATAAATATTTCCTACAGCATTTCCAAAAATAAATGTAATACTTTGCTATAAAGGAGAAACACCACAATAGTTTTAATTCTGGTAGTCCAGAGACACACCTTAGGATAACCCACAGCTTTTAAATTATTTTTCTTTTATGTGCTTCCCTAATCCACTCAGCAAACAAATTTGTGCTTTTACAAAACCACAAGCCAGCTTGATTGTGTTGTGCAGGCTGCCGTGTCTGAGCAGCAGCAGCACCAATAAAATGAGCATAGTTGAGAGAATGAAATGTAATTACTCCCTGAGCTGACCAGGGCTTGAGCTGTGCAGCAGAGGATACAGAGCAGCAGTGGATTTGAACCTGAGGTTATCCTGTGTTAGCAAAACTCTGCCATGGTTATTCCAGTGTGACTTCATTAGCTACGCTGGATTTGCACAAGAACTGCTGAGAGCCAGATTTGGCTGTAGGTGTGTGCACTTGAAATCGTTTCTTGTCATGTTTTGATAAAAGTCCAGTGAAGCTCAGTGGGACTGACAGCCTGAGCTGGTGCTGAGGCAGTAAGACAGACAATTTACATCTGCTTGTCCAGAGCCTTCCTAAAGAGGGTTGGGTTTGAGGTGTACAGTGGTTTTACACTGTTGCTTCAGGAGCAAGGGGAAGGGTGAAGAAATCAGTAGTCTAATGCCACTGGGCTCCAATACAATATATACTGTACATTTTATGACTGGACATGAAAACACACAGTAAGGTACCAGAATACAGGTACTTCTCATCCACTGTGTTCAAATCATTCGAAATATGGACAAAACCTTGGGAGCCAAGGTAGAGAGCACAGCAAGCTAACTCCCTGCTGGGTGCATAACATCTGCTGTGCCAGCTCAACATTGCCTTTATTCATTAAGCAGGGCTCTCTAAACTTTTGCATGTCCTTCACCTAACTGTTAAAGAGACAACAGGTCAAGAATAAATACAAAAATGCACACAATTATTCTAGGATACCTACACTGAAGGCTACAAACTCATGAAAGGGCTGAGGTCTGTGGCATCTTTATACTTTATGCGCTAGAGATACACCTAGTTTCTAAAAGAAAATTTAGACAGAAATAAAAATCAATTACACTTGTAAATGGCTTTTAAAAGCCTAACAAAACCAGAGGAAAAAACCTATTCTGCTGAATTTTGATAATTTACTTCCCCATGTAACTTCCTGAAGTACCTGATGGACAGATACTAGTTTGGGGATCATTGATCTTATCTGTAACCCTTGTAAACAGAAAGTTAGATCAAATGAATACCCCAGATAATCTCCAAGAACTGAAGGCAAATGGGTCAGCTCAAAGTTACAAGGTAGGATCTTTGTGATTTTAAACAAATGCTTGTGGACTTGTCATGTAGTGAGTCATAGCAATTTACATTCTGTGCACTTTGCTGGAGAACAAAACAGAATTTGGCATAGAAGACTTAACAGGTTTTCATTGGCTTAATTCTAAGAAAACGCATTGTTTAGGTTTTAGGCCCTGTTTTGCTCCTTAGTTTACAATTCTGAGTGCTCTACTGGGACAGGCTCAGAGAAGGCTGTTATTGTCACCAGCTGCCCAGAGGGATCGTTTTTCTTCCAAGCTTTTTTAAGGGAGGCCCATCAAAAGAAGAGAAAGCACAAAGAAGTGATGCCTGGTTTCGGGCCAAACTGTATCACGAATTCAGTCATTGATAGATACTTGTCAGCCATCCTTCCAGGGCTTTGTCCTATGTCCTGTTAGAGAGCCTCTCCTTTAGGATTGTCTCAATCAAAGCCCACCTCTCCTGTTTAGCACTGGACTTGTTTTATAATGAGTGTCCTCTCTGCACTGCTGGAGCTGCAGTTCACCAGGGATGTTCCCATCCCTGTGTTTGCAGTGCTGCAGCAACAACACACATGGAATCTGAAATGGAAGGAAGGACTGGGGTTTTCAGCTGGGCTCAGGTTTGGGTTAACCCAGTGTTCGTGTTGCCTGCTGGTGGATAACCTGTGTGGGAGAAACCTGCCCCACCTGAACTGATGCTCCTGGCAAAGCATGTCCGTGTCAGCTGTTGGATACTGACTCTGAAGGGGCCAGTGGCTTTCAGAGTGGTAGCCAGGGAGATACTCAGCTGCCCCTGGGGATCAAGGTCTGTGCCTTCTGCTGTTTTCATTTTGCCTTCCTTAGGAATGCTGAGTTCATGCACTATCTAATTTCAAATTCATTCAAATTGCAATTCAAATTAAAAAAACCCAGAATAATAGGACGAGGTAGAGTGATACAGAGACAGCAAAAAGAAATACTGCATCCTAACCCCTCACCAAAGACACTGGCAATAAAAATTGGGAGTAAAACTAACTTAAACCACTCATGCATGCACTTCTGAAGGTTGTTCACACACGTTAGTAGAAGCTTCTCAGCTCCAGTCTGCCCCATGCAGCAGGACCACACTTACCCACAATGACCCAAGCAGTGATTTTTTAATGTTCTTTTAAAAAACACTCCAGAGCTGGAGATGTCACAGACTCAGGAGTGGTTCCTTTGCCTCTAATTAATTGCCTGCTTCAGTCTTTGTTATCCATTAGGCAAATACATTCTGTCCTGAAAAACTTTGTGAAACAGTGAGCCAGGTCCCTTTTAGAGCAGTATTTCCTGAAGGGCTGTTTTATTTCCTCAGCCTGTTCCCCCCACCACTACTACAACATCATGCAGAGCTCAGCACTTAGGTGAAATTTGGTGTTGTATTTTAAAATCTTTGTATCAGTTTTAAGATCTACTCCAATGTGATTTCCAGCAAATGCACTGCAGAAGAGTTTGGGTCTGTTTTACTCAACATCATTCTTGTTTATACCTGAAGACGTTGGTGGATAAGATTTAGGCATAACAAAAATCTTTCAGATTAATAAAATGAGAGCTAGTAAGAAATGTCACATACTGATAGCCAGCTATAACCCATGTGAATTTCAAACTGCTGCTGAGTGTGCTGAAGTTAAATAGCTTTTTATAGTTTTAAATAGATTTGTTCCTCACCACCCTCTCTGTTTGCTTACTGGATATGGAATTGCATAGTTTGACAAGATTCTTGAGATTAGAAGATTTTCAACAGCAGTAGAGAAAGACAGAAGTGATTGCACAGGACTTCAAGTGTTTTTAGCTTTTTTGGTATTGGAAGAGAAGCCAAAAGGAAGTTTCTTGATCAAAGAAAATAGATCTTGTTCTGTCCTCCTCCTATACATCCTTCACTTCTACTCTATACAAATCTTCTGTTGCCTTTCAACACATCTGTGGTGAGGGATTAAAAAACACCCAAAGTAACAAGAAAACAAAAGAACAGTCAATAAAAAACCCCCAGCCCTGAGTGTCCACTCATTTTTGTCTGATGGTTCATTTGGAAACAGAATTAAAAGTGGATGCCTGTCTCTGTGTACAGCTGAGCTCCTGCAGCCCAACCCCACATATTCACCTTTTCCTTTGTTCCTATAGTTTTGTAATCTTCCTGGTGGCACAGTTTTATCAGACCAGAGGCATTTAAGCTTCCAAATCGTAAACTGGGATTAAGAGAAACAATCCCATCCTTTAAATTCAGTAATCACCTCTTGTATTTTTGTACCTGGATTTCTAGGATACACTTGGTCATTTGTGAAACTTATCTATGTAGGCATGATGCTTAGAAACGTCATTTATTTGATGCAAGCTCAGAGTCTCCAGAAATTCCCTGACCAGAGGATCTAGGATCTTAATAAAAAATGCAGTTGTTGAGATGCTATATCCATTACCTGAAATAATTACAGCAGCACAAACAAAAAAAAGAAAGTTAAAAAAAAGGGGAAAATTGAAGGTACAGCAGTTATGTAGACATATACTGCCTACCTATTAATGAAATACAAGGAAAAACAGTCTCTGAAGTATATCCATTTTACCTTTAATCACTAAATTTGTCATATGAAGAACAAATCCTCAGATAAGCTGAGTGACATATGCTATATTAATGGATCCTGAGGGAGACAGAAATGTATCATGATCACAACACCTGAGAACTCAAACAATGAGGAAAGCATAATATTAAGCTGTACACATTTCTAGTTTTGCCCCAGGGCTGCACTGGCAAAGTTGTTTACGTTAGTTTCTGAACATCTAAATTAAAACCCATGCTCCATAAATAATAGCAGCTTTAAAGCAAGTTAAGTAAATTCTTGGAAAATGGCACATATTTGAAAACATGAGGTGGTTTTTGTTAAATGAAAACTTCTTGCCTGTACAAAAATTTCCATGGCATTTTTTTAGGAAGAAGTATTAAAAATCATAGAAGAGTACCTAGACATGAACTGCAATGGCTTGTCTCACCTGTAAGATCCAGAGAGCACATATCTCCAGTCAGAGATAAGAAATTTTTCTTGTATTTGTCCTGAAAATTTCCTGCCTGATTTGGCACAGTAAACCTCTCCAGTAACACTGCGGACTGAAATATTCTGTAAACAAAAATAAAATTAAGTGTATTACATTTCTTTTTAATTAAAAATCAGACAGGGAGGGCCCTTTTCCCCCACTGCCTTCAGCTCTTCACTGCCCCAATGTCAAATTTCTTCATGGACTCTCTGATGTGATCTTTGAAGGTTTGTGTCCAGAGGAAGCCTAGCCAAGGTCTCTCCCTTGCCCCAGGGTCACTTGTTTCACAGGGGATATAAACCTGCACTGAAGCTCGTGCAGGTGGAGCTGTGCTGTGTGACAGCACCTGACCCTGCCCAGCCAGAAGGAGCACGGGATGTGCCCACGGCTGGGAGCAGCCTGTTGCCTCCACTGACAATCCAGGCACAATTTGCTGCAGCTGAACTCCCTTGATGTCCATTGGCTGTGGCACCACAGAGCCATTCCAGAGGTCTGGGGCCTCTGCAGTATCACCCATCCCTAGGGAGATACCACAGGTGCTTTACAGCATCTCAAGCAACAACTGAAATAATCCCTAGGAGGGGTTTTTTTAAAGCCATATCCCTCTGACAGAGATGAAGGCAGATTAAACTAACAAGCCAGCTAAATTTGAGGCGTTATCTTTATAAGAGAGCTTTAACACATTTTATCAGAACCCACCCAGCACAACCCAGCTATGGCCATGCAAGAGTTTTGTGACTTTCTCCCCGTGGCTGCCAGAGCACAGCTGCTGCAGAGCTATTAAACAGAAGCAGGTCTAATGCTTATGTTAGATAACTCTACCAGGAAATTTAAGCTCTGTTTTAAGACTTCAGGGCCACGATTAGTTTCATCTAGGGACCTAATGGAAATGCCTTACCTTCCTATAGTATCCACGGGAAAAGGTAGGCATCTCCAAAGAGGAACTAGGTGCACTAATGCTACCCCAGGAAATCTCTTGTTCCCTTTTAATTAGAAGGTGGATTGACCCTAGCATAACCATGCTTCTAGCTCAGAGTGCCTGCAGTTAGGCAGACAAATCTCAGCCTAAGAGCTTCACAGAGCCACAGTACCTTGAAGAGATCCTCAGAAATTTGCAACTTGTCGCACATCTCGGAGAAAAGATCTATACTGCCGTGATCGAGCAGCAGGTAGACAAAGACCATGCGCTTGTTAGCTGCTTCCAGGAGGTCACAAAGGATCTCGGTGTCTGTGAACACATCCATCACGATAGCTAACACCTTCAGAAAAAGAGCAGAGGCATTAGCAGAGTCAATTTACATAACTTAAGGTTGCTGTGAGGACACTGTGACGTAGTTTATTTGTTTTAAAAAATATTCCAACAAACACAAATATTCACGGTTATATGTGGATATTTTTCTGGTCTTCTCCCTAAGAGCTTGAATCACTAAATCGATGAAACACATTGCTTCATTGTTTTATTGCTCATATAAAGCCAATTTAACACACAACATATAACACAGGATGACCCATGAATTTGTAGGTGAGATTTCAGCACTAGGAAATATATTGAAATACTAATCGGAGAATAATAAGGATGTAGCTAAAATAAAAGACCATAGCCCTTGCCAAACAGCTCACTGGGTGTCATAATCCACATGTATTCAGCAAAAATCCCTAGCTGATGCTTTCTCTTTTATGATTTACACCTGGACAGCCCTGGCTTTAAAGCCTCACTTTGTTGGTGGTGGTGGGGTGATAGACTCTAACATCTCCATCTGTAACTTTTTAAAAACACTAATTTATAAACTAACTGTTACAGTTTGACCACACATCCATGCTCCTCAATTCATGGCAGAACAGTGTGTAAAAGTGTGAGAACAGTGTGTAAAAGTCTCCGGACTGGGCATAAAAGCCCTGACAGCTATTTAAAAGCACAGCCTGCAGCCAGTGTGGATCAAGGGAACTGTAAATGTGATATATATAAATGTGATAGTTCCATACTAGAAAGTGCTGTCTTGTCTGATGTCTGCTATTGCCCACAGAAAGGGTCAATTTAGCCCAGCTATTACTCGACTTATCTTCAGGAGGTGCTTGTTCCTGCACTGACTGGAGAGGGAAGCTTTGCTAACTGTACTCATGGGATATCACCTTCAATCCAAACAAACTTTACAGCATCTCTGTAGATCTCTCTTACTAATTGCTTCCAGCTTGCACTGTGTCTTACTCCACAGCCTATGCCCACACCTAACAGCAAGCTTATTCCCCTCGCCACCGTGAGGATATCCTGCAAGACCAGGCACATCCTGTGCAGCCAGCATCCTCTGCAGGCAGCCAAACTACTTGTGGAGCAGTGAGGATCCCACACCTTCCTCCTGCTGCCAAAGCCTGGTGCTTCAGAAAGAGCTTTGCCATGGCTAGGTAAGCACAATTATGTCCAATATCTCACAGCCACACTTCCTGTTAACGCCCCAGCTCCAGACCATTCTCTCTGGTACTGCTTTTCACCACCTGTTCCCAGTTTATATTTCTGCACCTGACTTTCCTGTCTTACTTGCAATACTTCTCATTTCTTTTGCCGCCGGTTCATTTTATGATTTGCACCAATTCCACAAATGTGTTAAGATTGTAGTATCACTTGCCAATCCTTTGTAGTTTGAGATCATCCATAAACACAGTTTTTATTCTGTTATTTAATTTTTTAATGCATGAATCAAATACTAAGCTATCCAGCATGGACCCTTACCAAATGCTAATTAATAACTGGTGCCATTGGAAAACTGTGCTCAAAACGTAGTTGACAAATTTATACTGTTAGTGTTGCTTCAGCACACTCTTGTAATGTAAATGAGATGATTAAGAAGGTCACGTGAACCAAGGGTTTATATTACATTTTTTGCCTACAAGTTTTCTCCTCTTTGGACAGAAAATTGGTCTGGGTTGATATTCAGTTTTATTATTCCAGAGACATTTCTTCTGTTTCTACATCTTTCTGATGCCTCCAACTTAAAATGACTGGTCTGTAATTCCCCTGCTGTGGTAAGCACTTGTAGGCTTTGAGAGAGCAGTCGCCACCGGGGATCCTCCTCCCCTGCCATTACAGTCGGTGTTATCAGGCCCAGCACTGCCCTTGCAGGGGAATAACAGAGCGGAAGGAATCCTGTGGCTCCGAAGGGCTCGGAAGCCTGTGCTGGGCAGCACTGTTACATCCTGCCTTGGCTCCTGACCATTCCTGGCTGAAACTGCTGCTGCTCTTTTGAATTTATGTAAGGGCAAAACTCCTGGATGATGGTAAATACAGCCCTGAAGTATCATTTCTTTTTTCCAGGAAAACAAGAGAGCTGCTAGAACACGCATGATCGCAGCTTTCTGTCCCCCCTCCAGCTGCTCAGTTTCTGGTTTCCCAGAGTGTGGGAAACCCTGGCTTTGGCTTGTGGCTGGCACCTCTGTGGCCCCCATCACCTCTGTGTAGTCAGGGCCATCATCTGCACCTTTCCCACATGCCAAGTAATGTTGCAGAGTCTCTGTATGGAGCCCAGGTGACATTTTAACTGATACAGGCAACATATTAGGGATGAAAGCTCTATTTTCTGAATAATTTCCTTCCTCTGGGGATGGCTGCTGACATACCAGCCATACCTGCCTTTCTTTGGCCTCCCCTTCACCCACATCCTACACAAATCCCCTTGAACAACTGGGATTGTTCCCTGGCTGAGAGCTCACTTAGGCTTAATTCTCATTAATGGTGCAGTGGTCTGAACAGATCAAACCATCCTTCTGGGGGTACATGAGAAGGGACAGAGCCAAGCTGCCCTTTCTACAGCACATCTAATCCACTGGGAGAATGGGAGGTGAGAAGAGAGAAGAGGGAATGCTTTTTCTTAAGGCACCAACATAAAAAACTGTTGGTGTGAGTTAAAAAAAAAATTAAAAAACACTGCCCGTGTTCAACAACAGCCTCTTCACAGCCACTTTCTAGAGCAAAGCTACACTGCAACACACAGGGCTGCCTTGGATTAAACACCATGTTCACCTGAGCTTTGTAAGAGCAAGAAGACAACCGAGTGCAGAGGGAACAGCAATTCTCTCCCCATACCTGAGTGGTCTTGTGAATGTACCGGCGTATGATGTCTCTAATGTTGCTGTTCTTCTCTGTTTGGAAATACACAGTGGCGGTGGATTTTTCCTTTAAATAGGGCTTCTCTGCTGTAATCCATGTGTGGAGCAGAGCCGGCTCACTGCAGTCAGAAATGGTGGGGAAGTAGGTCCCTGAAGGCAGTGAGCCGGCATCGTTCTGCTTTGGCGCAGCTGCCCCGTCGGCAGCCGGCGACTCCTGTGCATAATAAGACTCCCTGGCGTTATCCTTGATGTACTGAGCTTCCACCGAGGAGAGGAAATCCACCTCGCCCTCTTTGCTTAGAGTTTCCAGGTAAGAGTCTGTCCCACCATCCAAGAAGGCGTCGGTGGCCAATCTTATGCTTTCGTTGTGGCTGAAATCCACTTTTGTCAACTTCGGGGACTGGTTCTTGATATCCTCCAGCCTTTTCCTTATCTTGCCCATGTGTCTGGGGTGGTTCATGGCTCTTTGTCGCAGCAGCCGATCTGCCGGGCAGGCACCATGCATATGCGTGCCACAGGCAGTGCAATTGTCCTTGTTTGAGGACTGCATTCTGGCATGAAATCGCCTCGGCTGAACGAATTAACTCTGAATAAAAATAAAGAGATCTTATTACCACAGGCAAATTCACACTCCCTGAGTTTGTCTGTACAATTATCTTCAAAACAAACCTGAAGCTTGCTTCTCAGGTGGTGATGTACTCCGGCAACAATCTGTTTCCAGATGGGACACAAGTGCAAAGCTGATTAGATTGCTTATCTGAGAGGCACCCACCTCAGCCCCAGGGTATACGAAGGATTCGAGTCAAATTTACCACGGCCGTCGGATTCGATTGTATTTCCCTTCCTGTCGCATCCTGTGAAATATGAGTGAGGAAAGCACTCAAGCAAAAGCAGGTAGGCTCCCAAGCATCATTGCACAATCTTCAAAACAGCTCGAGGCTTCTCTGTCTTCCCATAGTATTCGTTAGGGAGAAAAAACAGCTCTGATGTTGAACTGGAACAGAGACAGCAGCCATGTCCATGGCTTCGAAACACCAAAAAGGGTCATGGGCTCTGTTCTGCACCTACATGCTGCCAGGCAGGCTTAAAAATAGATGTGAACTTCGTCACTGTGCCCCGTCCGGAGTATGTTGCTATTACCATAGACGATTCACTCACTTATTTCTTTAAAGCTTTGTGACTACGCCATCCTATTAAAAGAAAAATACCCCTTCCCAAACATCCTGAATATTACGTGGAGGGAGGGTTGTGAGCTGGCCTCAAAGCATCAGAAATACAAACACTCATCACTTGATTGTGCACATTTAGGGTTGTTTGGTTGGTTTCTTTTTTTTTT
>VZRO01008590.1:162652-186172 GCA_013397915.1 Daphoenositta chrysoptera
CTGCAGCTCCCGGAGTCACGTTGTCCCCGTGGCAGCTCTTTGCTGTGTCATTAGGGGGATGGAGGCGCGGGTTGCAGCGGGGTGACAGGCCGGAGCCCGGGGGCAGCCGGGCCGGCCGGTCTGACCGAGGAGAGGCGGGGCGGGCTGGGCTGCCCGAGGTGCCCATACCTGCGTGCGTGCCTGGCTCGGTGTGACACGTGTGACACACTTCCCTCACGCGGCTGCGAAGCCGAGCCCCGGCCGCTCCGCGTCCGCGCAGCCACGGCTGCGGAGGCACCGCGGCGTCGAGGGGCTGCCGGCCCGGGCTGCCGCAAGGGCTGAGGGCGGCTGGGGCCCTGCGGGGCAGGGAAAGGGACCCCCGCCCGGGCCTCGGCAGCACGGGTGTCTTCAGGGACAGCTTTTCAGCGCAGCTTCACAGATTCGGGGTCTATGTCAGGTGCGCTATGGGATGGGAAAAAATTATACGTAAGGATGAGACAAATACGTACGAAAAGAGAGAAGGGTATGAAATGGCTCGGATATTAAAGCCGCAGCGCCGGGGGGCAGGACACACCCACGAGGGGCCGAGAAGGGGCGGTGGCGGGGCCGGCTGGAGCTCCTGGGGTGATTTTAAAATCTGCCCCGTCCCTCCCTCCGCCCCCAACATCCGCCCGCAGCTGCCAGACGCGGCCGAAAGTCACTAATTATCTCCTGACCTGTTCTGCGCAATTAGGCCGAAAATGATGCCATCTAATTACCCTGACATGCAGGACTGTGCCCTGCCAACGCCGATCGGGGCAGGGACGGCCCTCCCCGCCTCGGCCACGACCTCTTATGGTCACCGCGGCGTCCCTCAGGGTCTCCGTGGTCCCCCACACGGTCACGGCGGGGCTCCTCGCAGGTTATCCCATGGGGCCTCACACTGTCAGCCTCGCGAAGCCCCGCTGTCACCCTGCGGTCCCACATGATCGCTCCGAGCCCCCGCACGGGCAGCGCGGGATCTCGCCCGGTGGGAGCGGTGTGGGCGGAGGAAGGGCCGGGCCGGGCCGGGCCGTGTCCCCTCACGGCCTCGGCGAGGAGCGAGGGCGCCGGTAGGATCGAGTGCCCTCACGGAGGCATAGAATACAGCCGCCTCGTTAGCGCAGTAGGTAGCGCGTCAGTCTCATAATCTGAAGGTCGTGAGTTCGATCCTCACACGGGGCAAAGGCGGGCAGCACTTTTGCTCTTTCCCCCATTCCCCGCGCTTTTAGCGGCGACAGAGCCGCACAACTCGGCCCTCTGAGCCTGGCCGTGACTCCCGAGTCGTGCCTGTGGTGATTTCCGAAGCGGCAGTTCCAGGGCAAGAGGTGCTGCCATTGTTGTACCTTTTGGCAGACGGGTTCCAGCCTCGGAGCTGTCTGCGAGCTCCTGCGGGGCTGTGGGGACGGGACACGGCTCCTGCGGCGGGCAGTGGGCACAGCAGGGCCCAGGAGCTGCTGTGGGGACACGGCAGGACACCGGCCCCGCCTGCGAGAAACACTCCAGTTTATGCACTTTTACAGCCTTTTTGTGCTGTTTATGTTTTATGTGCAGCACATTCATGGTTTTTACAAACCATAAGCACATACACATATGGCCCAAGGTGCAGGTCAAAACCTCAGTGGATTTATTATTTCCTTTTAAATATAGAAATAATCATATGTAAACTTCAAGACAATCTTCAGAGAAAGACAGTTTTTCTCATCTACTCCCTCTGCCTCTGAGATGATCCTGGCCTGTTGCATTTTAATCCCTCTGAAAAGGAATGATGCCTCCTTTCTGCACTCTGCTGAAGGCTGCAATGAGATTTCCATGGATTGTGTCTGCTAATGTGACTGTTTCTAGTTCCAGAAGCAGAGGATGCTGAGGCAAGGATAACCTAGTACTTTTATGCACTTGGGTGTTCATGTAATTTAATGAGAAGCAGGGAGGCTGTTCCCAGCCCCAGGTGACAAAAAGCTGCTGGTTAGCGGTGTCATTCTGGGTCCGCCCACTGCCTCAGCCCCCAGGGCCACCACCAGCAGTCCCACTCTGACACTGCTGCCCCAAAGAGCATCCGCAAAACCCCAGGGGAAGCACAACAAATTAAGATCCCAGTCCTTGTATTTTCACGGGGCCAAGTCTACCCCTGTATCAGCACTGTGTGTAGCAATTATGGATGATTCACTTTACTTTGCCCTATTCTTTTTTACTGTAACGCCACATAATGTTCTTGACTCTTGGGTTAAAAGCATTAGCCATCAGTACCGACAGCACTGTGAAGAGCAAGGTATTTGTGTAGATCCTCTCTCCCCTTCTTTCTCATGAAATGAACCTGCTAATGTGTGTAACAACTACATGCATCTCCAGCAGCAGGTGCTCCACACCCTCTCTGGGCCTTGGTTTCAGTGCTTGGCTCTTGCTGGAAAGGATTTTTTTCTCTAATTGCAAATTTCCCTGCTGCAACTTGTAGAATCCACTTACACATCACTGACAACACCAACATTTTAACAGTGGTTTGTTTCTTCAAGTCAGGGCAGCCACCAGGAAAAATGAAGTATACAAATACTGCACACACAGTAATTTAATGGTAAAAACTGAGTTTATTTTAGAAGTAAAAAATAACAAGAAGGTTATAAACAACAGACATTTTCTAGCTAGCATTTTATTATTATATAAAAATATCTCCCAAAGTCTTTAATAAACAGTCTGTGATCCATCCTGAATCGCACTATACGTATTTAGCTTTTCAGTGATGAATAATCTAGATGTGGAGCTGAGGTCCAGAGCAGCCCAGCTCACGGTGACCACGCTGTGGCTGGGGTGGGAGCGGGGGGATGTCTGGTCTGGGCCCGCGAGGCGAGCCTGTGCCTGAGCCGCCGCACTGCTGCCATCAGCTCCCGCTCCCGGCGCGCCACTTCCGCCCGCCTTCCGCCTAAAGACCGGGAAGAGCAAGGAACTTGGACTTGGCATTGCAACCAATGCGTTTCCATGAACACTGCCTCTGGGAACACAGGTACCTCTGGCAGAGAAATGCTGGTTTTCAGTACCACTGCATGTGAGGCAGCCCTCAGACTGGTAAGAACAAGTTCTTTGAAAGTGGTGCCTGTGTTTGGCTACCAGGTCAGATGCCAATGGGGGCTACAGCAGGTCCAGAGGTTCCCACTGCCTGCAGACTTTTGCACATACGGTGCACTGGATTTTAAACTCTGCTTTCACTGCCAGAGTGTCTAGGACAGACCAGAGGAAATGATAAGACTAATTCCTGACTATAACTCCCAGTCATATTTTATTAAAGACAGCTCTACATCCTCTACATTCCCAAATCATACACAATTATGAAGACAGGAAAAGCATAGATGATCAGGTCAGAATGTGACTAAACTAGGCTGAGGTTTACTAGGACCACTCTCGTAAGGTGACACACTTCAGGCACCTTCTACCTGTGCCACCCCTGGTAGCAAAGACATTTTCTGCATGTGTGAAAGAGAACACAACAATAAACTGGTTTACTATCCACTAAACACCTACACAACTAATGACTCAATCACACAGCTGGGTGTTCCAGCAATGCTTCTGAAACTAAATGTGAAAGGGAGTCCTAACTTAGAAACTTACTGTGGGGTGATGATGTTAACGTAGACAAATCATTGAGACTGATGTTTCCAGACCTTGGCACCTGCTGGACTTCTTCCCCTCTCTCTGTACACCTGGCCTTTAAATCACACAGTCTCTCTGTGGGAAATGGAAAGAAGGATCCTTTGTAAATTAAAAATATTTAAGTTTCTAGTGAATTTTTCTAGCTGGAGGTAAAACAGTTTTTCTCCAGGAAGCAAAGCTAGAACAATCACCCACTCCAGCTAATGGCATGTACAATTTGCTCAGAATTAGAGGTCAATGTTTCTACTCTTTGGGTCAAAGTTATGCATCACTGCATTTCATTTTAAGAAATTACAGCTCTGTAATTTCATTAATTTCTTAAATTTTCCTTAGAGAAATTACAGCTCTTTAAGAAATTACATGCTGTTTCTTCCTATATAATTAATCTTCTGACAAATAGGCCACTAAGATCATATGGAATATGGCTACTCATGCTTGCAGTTTTAGGAGACACCCATTTTAATTATGCACAGTTGCAAATTACTCCATATGAAAACATTAGGTAAATAAGGACAAAGGCTGAAAAAGTTTGCCCAAAGCAATACTAATCACCCAGCCCTAATATTAATCACTAATTTTATGTGAGTCTTGGAAACATGGCGGGGGATAGGAGAAATACTTGCAAAAACACCCAAATGCAGCACATGAGAAGAATGTACTGGCCAATTCTGGAAGCACATAAATATGTTGGGGTTTGTTTGGGATTTTTTTTGAACAAACACTTGGAGAAGCCACTTCTTGGTCTAATACTGTATGTCATTGCAGGACAACATTATTTGACAGAAAATTCCTAACAGATGCAATTTCACAATTGTCTTAAGATGAGCTAAACCTGTGCTCCTACCAAAAATGCCATTTATATTGCTGCATCTCATAGATATCAAACTGAGATTTCTTTCCAAGTCTGGCCTGATATATCTGTTTCATGAAAGAATATTGCCAAAAAGCACTTATGTAAAGGAGTTATGCTTAAGTTTATCCCCAACATTGGACAGTTCATTTGTATTCAGTTGTTGAATGCTTCGTGCCAACATCCACACAGAACTCATGCTCACCAGAACAGCCATCTTCCCGTTGCAGCTTCTCAGCCAATTCTAATGCATCATTTATTTTGTCATCTAAGAACTGCTTTCTGTGCTCATCTGCAGCAGCAGCAGCCTTCTGCTCTTCCTCCAGCTGAGTTTTTTTGTGTACAACATCTTCCCACTGCGCAACAGAGATATTAAATGTCTTCAACAGATGTGTTGCAAGGAAAAAGCAACAAATAGAACCATCTGGATTACTACAGATTACGCTTCAGCCTAAAATCAAAATATGTTAGTAAACTGTGTGAAGGTTTAATTTTGAAAAATGTCTCATTCAAACACCTGGAGAAAGGTAAAAGTCTTGGGTCAGAGAAAAAAAATTAGAGGAACTTACAGAAATAGGAATATGCTTTCCTAAGGCTGAAATGTCCTTACCAATTCACTCTAGTGCTTCCAGAAACTGCCAGTTGAAACAGAAAAGGAGATTTCCAACAAAATATTTCTCTAATACATTTCAGCTTTATGCTCTCCCTGTTACAGGCAAAAGATGGTTACATTTATGCCAGGCCTACTTGGAAAAAGAAATTATGCAAATACCTTTTTTTCTTCTGTCTCCTTCATGGCCTTCAGCAGCTCAGCTTCTTTCACCCTGTTGTCATGCAGGAGTTTGACAATCTCTTCGTAGGACCTCTGCCTGTCCTGGTCATCACGCCTGAGTCTCTGCTGTGCCTGCAGCCTCCAGCTGGTGTCAATGTGCTTCTGCTCAGCTTTGGCTAGGTTTTCTTCAGCCACCTAATAAAACACCTTTCTTACCAGAAATTCAGTCTATTCCAACTGCACAGCCTTACCTACAGACCAGGCAAGATAAACTGAGGTGTTCTCCAGTGTCCCTGTCACATGTCCCTGCTACAGCCACTCACTAACAGGTGCAGCTGACATAAGATTGATACCTGAATGCCAGTACTTTCACCCACATCCATCTGCTTCCAAAAATCAAATGCTGTTTACAAAAATTCAGACCCATATGTTTATTTCTAGACAATATACAAATGCAGATGACAAGCATATGGGCAGTGGGATAGCTGCAACTATTTTTCCAACTGCACAGTTACAAGTTCTGAGCTTGAAAATCTGAGCAATTCCTAATGTCAAGCTGCACACAGTCATTACTGTGATCTAGAAGACAGTTTCTACAGCTGATTTTCCTGCCAAGTACTACCAACTGAAATCTCCTTTGAGATTTCATTATGGTTACAAACAAAACATGTTCCTTAACAGGAGGATGACTTGTTTTGAAAAGCACTTTTGAGTCTTACATACTAGGTTTTGAGAAGTAAAAAAAAAAAAAGTGAATTTCAATATTATATAGCTGTTTGGACACTTTAGTCAGATTTTTGAAAACCTCAAAACTTTAAACATAGAATCTTAATCTATTAATATAAGTATCTAGAAATTAGATTTCTTTAGAAAATATTTCCATATTAACTTGAACTAGTTAATTACAGTCAAAATACTATGAACTAGTACTGCCTGTGTAAGTTAGCATATTGACTCGCAAGAACACATGTTAAGATCTAATTATCTTACTGTATGAGCTTTCTGTATTTCTTCTCTATTTATTTCTATCAATCTCTGCACACGCTGATTTTCCAGATCCACCTTTCTTCGATGGGCATCCACCTCTTCTTTCATATCCTTTGTAACTGCCTCTTGGTCTTGGATTAGATGCTGCCAAGCACATAAACAAAAATTATTGTTGCTAAGATACTAGCTCACATTGGTAATTCCATCTCTTTAACATTTATTAAAATTTCATTAAACTAGTATTTGGATATATCCACACATCTCATCCCACTATATAGCATAACTGTCCAAGAAAGTCATAGACCCTGCTGTTTCATCTGCTTGGAATTCCATGAATTATGAGTCCTAACAGTGGCTTGAGTCATGACAGGGGATGTTAATTCCATTCTCTAGATTATTGTGGAGAATAAAAGCAGAATTCCAACCTAAATGAACTAGATGCATCATGAAAATATGGCAAATTTTAGCCAAAACCCCAAAATGTTTCACAAATATAAATTGTGTTTCGTGGCACTGGGATTGTAATAAATGCATCTCATCTGAATGCAGAGATGATGTGCCAAAGTAGTAGAACCCAGCAGCAGATCTAGGAAAAGCACCACCTTTTCTTCACATTCACCAGGGCTCATCTACATAATTTTCTGGAAAAGTAGTAACCCCTTCCCAGACCTGTGGGAGTCTATTGAGCAACTGAGGCAACGTCAACTTACACGGCCTTTGAAGCTGGAGCAGGGACCCTCACTGACAGCAGTGGAACTGCAGGGAAAGCCTCTGCACAGACTCTTGTGGGCAAACAGAGATCCTCAGCTAGTTAAATAATTGCTACCTGTCTAGCCTAGAGAGGATGATCAGTGTAGAATTAGTTCTCTTAGAGAGCTGACTTTACATGTACTGGAATACAAATGAGCTTAGCCAGGTTTGTGTTATGTAGCCACAATACAGTTGGCTGTGTATTGAATAAATAAATGCTAACAGAAAGTTAGCCCAGTCATGCTCAGTACGGATTATAAAAAGTATATGACCAAAAGCTTTAAAAAACCCAAATATAAGTTGACACATGTTTCAAAATGAGTGTCAGACAGCTGGATGTCTACTTCTCCTTTATTCCACTGGATCTACACATACTCAAGATGGGCACATGTAGCTGTGATTTCTAAACACTTAACTTAGAATTTTCAACCAAAATGAACATTTCTAAAGCCTTCCATTGGCATCCTTGCTTTTCAGTAATGTATGATAATTATTTATAAAAATTAACTAATATTTAAACAGAATTACTGGTTAAAGCCCTTTATTACTGAATAGCCATATTTCTAAATAAATCAGTCATTTTAAAAAGGAACTGCACATTCCCAATGAGCCATCCACTCCTTTTTGCTTAATGATGTTGTTGGCAACTAGGCATTTTTTCATCACCTACATCAATCTGCTATACTGTTCTCTCCAGAAAATGCAGATATGTCTGGATATCACAGATGAAAAGGTGGGAGTTTCTGGGATGAGGAACACATTGTTACATACTTATTTCTTTTTTACACATTCCTCACTTCCCTCCAGCAGCTGAGCCCACAGCTAAACCCTGCAGCAACCTCGGTACAGAAGAAGAATAAAATGGGGAGGATATGAGTATCTTCACCCAAAACTCCCCAAGATAATAGTGAGTTCTGCTAATGCTTCTATCAACAGAGGATTTATTCTAAAATAAGTTATTAAAGAGAAAAAAAGAGAAAAAAAACAGACCCTCCTTGTCCTCCTAAGGTCTGGCTGAATGAACACAATCAAATCCAAGAACTTCAAAGGAAGAACCATTAAATGTTTATATTTAGTATAGTTCCCGAGTAATTACCTGTTCAAAAAGCTGTTTTTGTGATTCAAATTCCATTGATTGTAGTACTATATCTTGAACAGCAGCAGCTGTTTCCTGCTCTCTCATAATTGCCTTGTGGAGAAGAAAAACACACGAAAATACAGTAATGAAATTCTTCTGCTTTGAAAAAACATTATCAAGAAGAATGTTCAAACCCCCACACCCCTAAGTTCTGGTTGACTTTCTGTCATATGAAGAATGGGAAATACTGCATAACAAAAGCACAGGGCAAGGTGGAGAAGAGGCATAGGAAGAGTTTTGCATCCAGCCAAGCTATGTTAGGGAAATATCAGTCTTGAGCTAATGCTAATAACCTGCCAGATGCAGCTCTGAATCGAGCAAGGAGTCTCTGAAGCCAGAATGCTGTGGAGGACAGCAGGCAGAAGGGGAAGTGGCTGCTTTGCACCTGGCAGAACCTGTGCTGAGCTGGAGCTAGGGAGTGTTACAGTGCCCTGACTGCAGGAACAACCCCACAGCTGCACTGTGCTCTGCAGAGTGGGCTGCTGAGACACAAGGAACAGCCCTGCAAAGGCTCCATTCCTGCCCATGAGTTGCTAAAGCTTCCATCCTCAGCATCTGCATGCCGTGGTGCCCGAGTTAGTAATTCGGAAGCAGAGGCAGGTCTGGCCAGAGGCCACTGTGGAGCCTCTCAATCAATGGCAGAGTTAATTTGCAACCTGGACATACAGCCCACAGACAGCTGAGAATTCACTAGTCCTTTAAAGAGCCCGTTACATTTTTCAATACTGCCAGTAATCAGGTGAATCTGGCTTTTCTCAGGAATTTTGCCAGTTAAAGCAAGCCAGTGGAAAATGCTAAGTGCCAAATAAAACTGTTAAATTATGCATTTACTGCTTAAAGTAGTCCACCTCATGCTAAATACACCTCTAGGCTCACAAAACACAGTATATCAACTAAAACTTCAATTATGCATATTTTCCTTGTTTATTTTCACTATTAAACCTTATAGAAAGGAATTGCTTGAGCAGTACTCAACCTTTCTTGCAATTTCATCATCAAGACGTCTCAGTTCCATTTGAAGCTGATCTTGCTGGTAGTTCAGGAAACGCCTTCTTGAGGCATCTAGAAGTTGCAGTTCCTTTGCTTTCAGTTCTGTTTTTGCAACAGCAAGCCTTCAAGGCCAAAATAAACAGAAATAAGGGAACCTGTATATGTAAAAGGTCAGTACCAAAGAGCACAAACACACAGTGCAGTTAGCCATTAGTTACTATGAGCTCGTCTCTTAACTTACAAAGCCTAGGACAGCTGCTTTCATTCCTGTAAATTGTCCAGTTTTCATTTATTAGACAAAACTAAATTCACAGACACACAAACATCTTGTAATGGCAATGTCTCCAGTTAATCTTTGAAGTCCTGTGCCCTGTTTCTGTTCCACTTTAATAAGTACTAGTTTATTGTTGCAAGGATCCAAAACTGGAAACGACTCCTTAGAATAACTGCCAGTGTTCTGGTACCTCTTGCTGCACAAAATTAGTCCCAAGTTTATTTGGTAAATATCAAACTCTTTCAAGGAACAAAACCACAAACTCAAGAATTAGTTTGTTACTAAAGGCTTGCTGTCCTCTTAAAAAAAAACCTCTGCAGGTTACAGAGGTTTAGGAGATGTGCTCAAAAACGTGGTGGTTAGGGACATGGTTTAGTGGTGAACTTGGCGGTGCTGGGTTAACAGTTAGACTCGATGATCTTGAAGGTAATTTCCAACTTAAATGTTTCTATGATTACCTGTAGCTGATCTAAGAAACTATGGAGATGTTGAAATTCTCTTAAACCTTCACAACTGCCAAACGTACAAACTTACAGTTCAGCATCATTACTATCACAACTCTTTGCTCATCAACTGATACATGAAGCAGTCTTTTTTCTAGATCCACTAGAAATACAAGACTGTGTACAGTCACTGATCCTATAAGCAATTCTCCTATCTGCAGTGTGAGTCTGCCCACAGTGCAAGTCTGAAGCCTCAGTGTGCAGACACACAGCAATTGACTGTTTAAGAGACTTCCCAATCCAAAGGAACCAGACAAATGGCTGGGAGCTGATACAAAAATATTAAGTGACTTGACCTCTAATCTGCTGTATTCCCTCAAGGGAGACATAGGTGAGGCAGTAATACAACCTGGATCACTTAATTCCCACACCAAATATGACCCACCAGACCACAGTTTGCCCACATTACAATTTATACAAATTAGTGGTTATTTCTCCTTTGTTCGTGGTTAAAAATGTAATAGCAGGATACAGGAGCCAGACCCCTAATGCTTCTTATATTCTAATACCTCTGCCTCTGTTCTGCCAACCTCTCCTCTTCTTCCAGTAGGATTCTTCGCCTCTGTTCTTGAGCTTCTTCAAGTAGTTTCTGCTTTCGATACCAGGCTTCATCTTCTGCTTTCTGTTCCTGTGCTTTGGCTGCTGATTCATGAGCTAATTGTCTAAATGGAAGGAGGTCGCATGTTAATCATTCAAACCAAGTATCAAGAAATTACTTGATTACTTTGAAATTGTTCACAGTACCAGCAAAGAACTGCTGAAATGAGATGACATAAAATAATATGGCATCCCCTTTGTAGTGACAAAGTACATGAGGAAAAGTTACAATATTGAGTGTTAGAGACAACAGGGCATTACAGGTGAGTACAGGTACTTTCTTTTTCCCATTCTTAACAAAAATTGGTTTCTAAGGGTGCCTTGATGTCACAGCACCCACTGATTTCAGCAGCAAGCTAAGACCTCCTGGCCCTTCAAAATTTGGACCCCACAATGTCAAAAGAAGTTTAGGCTCAGGCTATCAGCTTCCAAGTTTGGTGACTTGTGGCCCAGTATTTTCTGCTAATTAGCAAAGATTTTCTATTTAAGGTAAGACCGACAATTTTACTTAAAAATGTGTCACACCAAGTAACTCTCAACCTTTAGCAGCTATTTAAAGTCCTTTTCCTGAATTTTCTTGTCTCTCTTCTCAAGCATACACATTACAACATACAAAGGCAATTATGTCCACCTGTCCCTCCCAGTCTGAGACTGCCTTCAATTTCCCACTAATACCTCTCTCGTAAGTATTCAATTTCATCCTGTCTGATCTTCTCCCGTTCCTGAGCTTTATAATCCACAACGAACGTGGGATATTTATTAAATACAGGATACTGTTCTTTTGTAAGTGGTGTGAAGTCATCAAGCATACGCTGGGGATGGATATCCAGTGGTGTAGCCTCCATGAGATGATAGGCTTCCTTAATCACAACATTAATGTCCACGTTGTTCCGATGATGAAAGAAATACTGGAAGAGACATGCTGCCATTTACATTCTACACAAGATTATGCACTTTTATGTATTTTTACATAAATACATATATTTATTTTTGATACACATATTTGGGAATAATCAGGAAAAACAGCAAGATCTGTATTTCAACAGTTAACTTAAAAAGTTTTTAAAGTTTTCTCTACCAATTCATAAAACATCACCAGCTCAAGTGACTTGAGCCAAACTTCTTCAAGGTGTGAAAATACCCTGTTGTTCTTTTCCTTGTCTTCAAATGGCAGCTGTGTGAGGGATCTGGGAAGCTAGGTGTCAATTCAGTGTCCAACAGCCCACACAGTGACTCCTACCACTGGATAAACCTGCCTTGACTTTCAGTGTTCAGCTATGAAGCTCAAAAGTTTCTCTTCTTGCAGGACTATTCTTCCTGTCAAAGATCTTATCCACCAAGAAAATCTCTAAACGGTCATTATTAAACATAGCAATAATGTTATTTGCTTGATGTCAGTCAAATTGACTGCTCATAAGCACATTTTAAATGTGGAACCCTTTGTTTGCCTACAGAGATATTTTCAGAAGAAAAAAAATCCTCTTCCCATGTAACATTAAACATAAGGGAACATTTTAATTTAGCTGCGGAGAACATCCAATAATACTGCCTAATTTTGAAAATCTGACAAGAGGATAATGGAACAACATAACAGAATTATTGTGTATTGTCTCCAGAGGCAGAAGTCCATACTAGATCCTCAAAAAAGAGACAGAATTATTTTGTGGTTGATGAACTATTGAAATTTAGAAAATGGCTTTTAGTGACATTAGAAAGTTTATGAAAGCTTTTAAAGCTCTCCTTGCATGAAACTGCAGGATATTGCTCAATGTTTTACTCATTTATTGTGTATTTGTCAAGTAGAAGATGATTTATTAATATATTAACATGAAAATGGATCTCCTTGTAACCTAACAACAGATACAATGTTTTATACATGATTGACTTAAATATGAAGACGTTTACCTCAAAATCTGCTGCTTGATTACAGTGGAGCAAGGGAGCTCTGGAACACATAATATAGGCAACGACAATCATTAGAAAGTATGAAGGATGGTTGGAGAAAATATTGTCAAAGACTTTCAGCCATTCTTCTCTTGTTAGAACCTCAGATAACAGTGCTTCTAGGAGAGGCCAAGCATAAACCTAAATTATTTGGGAAAATTGACAAAATAATCCATTAGTACAATTTTACCATCCCTTTTAAAGAAATAGTATGATTTTTCTTGCCTTATACCAAGAATCTATTAATTTATGAAAGAAAGAGGAAATAAACCAGAACATTTCATGTTAAGTTTCATTACCCACTCTAAACATTCAAAGTTAATCTGGACTGATTATAAATACATTTCTTATTTCACTGAATGTCTAAATCTTCTGTTTAGATTTGTGAAACTAAAATCATCCCTAATGATAAACAGGGATTACAAAATTAATTCATCACACCTATGTCCATGTAAAAAAAAAGGTACATTTCTAATATGATTAGTAGATTTTTAAGCAATGTGGACTTGAAAGCAAATAATTTCTAAAGAACTACAGTAGCATATATATGATCATGGACAAGGAAAAACAACAGGTAAGCAATGATATATTCTTTACACTCCCACATAATTCACTGTTATTTAATGAAAACTCCCCCAAACTAGAAATACATCAAAATAAAAGACTAGTGCACTATTATTCACTGCAGTACATTTTTGTATACAAAAGCTGTCTAGAATATTACCTGTGAAGTCACATTGTATTTTATTAAATGCTGAAGTAGTTCTTTGTCATGATGTGCCAAAACATTTTCCATCATACCAAGGACATTAACTGGAGGATTGGGAAAGTACTCAAACCAGTGCTGACAAAAATTAACTGAAAGAGAATAGGAAGCTGAACACAATCCACTGTAATCCAGAGTGAAAGACTCATGACAATCTTAAAGGTTATAAAGCTGATGGATTTAAGAGGTTGTTTTAGGCAGCAAAACCTATTTAAGCTATTTCATCTCTTCTCTTTCCTAGTATTCCTAAACCATTCCCACAGTACACTGCTCCTCCAGCTGCACTGGCGTGAGTTTTTGTGTCAGTACACTGTGAACCAGACTGAAGAACTAATCTGGCTCAAATATAAAATGAAAAAAAGTCTGTGAGCTGTGGGACTAAGGCATGGGAGGCAGATGGGAATACTTAAACCAGTATTTCTGTCTCACAAAACTACAGCCTGGATCGAGTAATTTTTAACCTACTAAGAATAATTTCAGTAAACTTGGATACTTATTCACCAACAGCCATGTGGTTGCAAAGTGGGTATGTGCTTGGCAGCACATATCTTCTGTAGACTTAGCAGCAGCTGCAACAACTAATTTAAGTGTAAAGAACTTCAATTTAGAATGTTTCTTCAGAATACAGCCACAGCCAGTGTTCAGACAAATGTCTAGTTTTGAGTTACCACATGCTCAGGACAACTAAACAGAGTAAAACCTTGAAAGAGATCATTCCCTGGTGACTGGGAGCAGGTGACAGGTGGGGTGGGTGGCTGTGACTATTTTTCCCATGTCTCAGAGACTTAATTATTATAACATAATTATGCTGGATACGTTTGGGTTTGCAAATGCTAGATACATTCTGATTAGACTTTACAAACACTGTTAAAACTGCTAACTTTTTGCTAGAAACACTGCAAAAGGAGTATCTTGAGGTTTTTGTTTTAAGCTCCATATTAATTCCTGGTAACACCTTGGTGACCTCTTAGGAAATACCTTATTCATTTCAGCAGGGAAAGCTCTTTTGCATTGGAAAGCTAAAACATGTTGCAGCATATTTGAGTTTTTAAAATCATTGCTTACCGACTACTGTAGCAACAACTTCAAAGCAGATCAGCTGGTTGTTCTGGAATAATTTTACAAATGGGAATGCTAGCAAAGGCATGTAAGGTGTCTCAGCAAAGATAGCAGACCAGTGAGCTAGAGCTGACAAGGTCCTGTACACAGAGGCAAACAAAGACGTAGAAAATATCAGTCCAAAACCAAACAAAAGTACAGTATGTATTCTACAACCACAACATAGAAAGATTGTGAACTTCAAGACTGATGCAGGATTGTATGAGTTATCAAAGCAAAATTGCATGAGGGCACTACTGTTTCATTTTAGAATTTTCCTTAAAGATGATTCCAGCTACTGGATACATTTCAGATAACTATATGAAAATAAAAATCTATAATATTTAAATAGATACAAATATATATTTTACCTCTGTAGAACTCTCAGCAGTTTCCTGCTTTTGATGGGATACTTTTTCTGAATATTTACAAATGCGCTGTGGATTCCCCTATCTATCAGGCTACTGAATGCCAAGTGGTTTTCAGGAAGTTGTAATAAGGAACGCCAAACAAACATCCTGCAATTAAAATGCAGCCTTAGTCAAGCAACTTCTTTTTCATAGGCCAGTAAACACAAGCAATTTTATTTTGTGCAAGCATGAACATGCACACAAAAAATACCTGTACTTAGCTGGATATTCTCCAAATTCTTTCAATAAGGCCCGCAAACGTTTCTTGTTTAATCCACCTGGCAAGTCGTTCTATAAAATAGGGCATCAACAATAAATGTAACCATTTTCTCTTTCTTTGCACTCGAATAGATTAGAGTGGCTAAATATTGAAGTTTCTCACATAGTGTAAAAAAAAAAAAATCAAACGTGTATTGCTATCTGTTACACAGTCCTAGGTACTTCAACAACAAACAAAAGATAATTCAAAATATCATTTATCAAAACATCATTTATCAAAACATCATTTATTGTCTCCTGAACTCAGAGAACAGCTGCCATTGATTTCAGTCAGAAGCAGAGCAGACCCAAACTGACTGTGTACTATTAAATGATGGATATAGCAAACCATAAAGAATACTGACATAAGAAATAGATCACATAAATAGGAAGATAGATATAGATATAGATATATATATACATATAAGGCACAAGATAAAGACAGAAAATGGCATAGTGTTGACAGAGGGGAATAAATGTAACAGTAATTCATCTTCTAAATAATTAAGAAAATCAGGAAATGGGTTCTAGGCAGACATTTTAGAGGTGCTTGTTTGCTTTCTGCAGAGAAGCAGATCAGATCTAGCAAATACCCAAATGTGTCACAAGTTGCTTGAACTGCAGAGGTACCCCAAGCTGACTGGAGGCAGCTCTGGCTGTGTCACATACTGAGCAGTATGGGCTAAACAGAGAGAGAAAATGGTACTAAAATTTCCTTAATCCCTGCTCTGCTCAAATACCCAAATGCCTCAGTGTAGGAAACCCAGAAAAAGGTAAAAGGATTTCTAAGAGTGAGAAACAAAAAGCAGGCTTTAAGAATCAAGCAGAAAGATTTTAGGGAACAGCTTCGCCTGAGAAAATATTAAAAAAGATACAATTAGAACATTAGCACACGGACAGGAGAACAAAGAGCCATGGTTTTAGGCCTAGCTAAGAGAACTTTTAGAAGTTGCAAAATTTATGCTTAGCAAGAGATGAAAAAGTTAAGCTTAATAATGAAATATTATACACTATTGTATAAAGTATAAAACAAGCAAGTATTGTTTTAACAAGTGTACGTGCAATATAGAAGATTGGTTGAAACATCTGTCTGTAACCTTTAGAACAACTACTATTGGCTAAGCAACTTTTAAGAATATTCTGTAACCCGGAAATCGGGGGATTTTGCCTGCAGCGCGAGCTTGTATTATCTCTGAGGTCTCAAGATAGTTTATGAGGCGAATAAAATAATATAAGTTCACGGAACGTCTGCCTTGGCTCCCCCGTCCCGTTTCATCACAGCGGCACCTCAGTGCCTAAATTCATTTTTTAAAGCAAATGGCAATCAAATATAAATGCTGCAGACTGAAGGAGAAAATATTTGCAACTTCTTCCTACCTCTTTATTTTCAAGTGATGTATTTGCTTGCAGTTTTAGCAATCTGCTTTCAATTTTGCTTCCTTTGGATTTCCATGGCCCCTTTGACCCTCCAGAAGTCACTTTTGTTATCAGTTTATTTGCCTCTGATGTGTACTTGGGCCCATCTTGTACAACTTTGAACATGGATGGTGGAGGCTAGTATTAAGTGCAAATACCTTGGTTAAAATCTTGTCAGACAGATTACACAGACATATGATTTATTGTTTACTCTATTTTATATGCCACATTTTTGAGTTTGATCGCCAGAGAAAGAAGAATAGAAACACATTTATACTGTAAATAAATATATATATAGATTGTTTAATCCTAAAAGAGAATGCCCATGAATAAAACTGCTCTAGCTATGAGGTTTATGTAGCTTCCAAGCTAACTCAAACATCATGTTATTTCCTTGCTTAGCAAACAGTAAAATATAATTGGGATAGTATAGATGTGTATCATGTACTGTCCAGGTTATTTACTTTAGTGTGTTTCTCAGTGTCATTAAAATACTTTGCATTTCTATAGCACCAGTTAAAAGAATACAGAAGACCTTTACAAACTTTAATTAGTCTTCAGTGTCAGGCAGGTATTAATTAATTCAGTGCTGGAGATTGTGAAAGCAAGTGACAAAGTGGATATCCCAGTTCATGTCAAACCGTCAGCAAAAGTGCAGATGGAATGCGTGTGACATCTTTACACATCCTTCCTCAGCTCCAACTCCATCATTATCCAGAGCTGGTTACTGTTTACTTCAAAGACATGGTGATTAAAGATACATGGAATTCTGTATTTAGAAACCTGACTCCCATTAATAAATTAATGTAATAAAATAAGAACTGGTATTTCGAATGTTTGTTATTTAGGAAGGATTAGGAGTGTATGATTGTGCCATAAATGATGGGTGCTGGTATCCAATAACACAGTAAGAAGAACAAAATCACAGTAAGAAAAGCACCATTCATACCCACAGTTTAAGAGAGCATTAGTTGCAAAACATTTCCTATAGGAAATGGAAGAGAAGAGGCACAGTTATTGTTTCCATCTCCCCCAAAACACCATTACAAAAAGAAACTGATGCACACAAATTGCTGTAGAAAGAAATACCATCTCCCCCTTCCTCCAACACCAGTAACACAGTGCCATATATACCTTAAAAACATCAAATTACCTGACAGGCTGGAGGAACTATGAAAGAAATTGTACAAATCACTGTTTATTTATTTGTATTGTTAAATATGGCACTTCAACACGTCTGCAAACTACTGCTGATGCAAAAGATATGCAGACAAATGTCAACTTTAAGGGGATTTAAGCTGCTGTTTTAAGAAATGTAAAATACTCTACCTTATTTCCTTCTTGAGTCAAAGCTTGGACACTGTATAAGTTAAGGCTTCCATTTTCCATTACTGAGGCAATATACCGTCCATTGGGGCTAATCACTGCTGTACTAATTCCCTCTTCAGCACTCCCAATGTCAAAAAGAAGTTTGCATGTTTCTATATTGATAAATCTCATAATATTATCTTGACTTAACACTCCAAGGACCTATAGGTTAAAAGGATTCATCCATTAATACTGCCAAAATAAAACAAAGTGGAATACCCAATTCAGCAATGACATTCCATTAAGCTAAAGGAGCAATTGAGCAAAGATTCAGCACAGTAACTTTCCTTTTGTATCTTATGAGCCCATATCCCCAAAAACCCTCCAAGTATAGGTGTTGAATCAACTAACCAAATACTCCTGTTTTAAGCTTTATAAAAAAACTGACCTGATTGGAGCCCCCATCAAAACTGTCAGGGAGGAATTCCAGATGACGGACAACTCGCACTTTCTCAGGCATCTGGATTATTCTTACCAAGCGCTTTGATTCCAAACACCATAAGTGAAGGTGGTTTGATTTCCCACCAGCTACCAAAGTCCGACCATCCCTGGATCACAGATGAGGTAAAGTTTCCATCAGCATACTATCATTTAAATTAGGCTTAGCTAAAGAGAGAGATTGTTCATTTTATTCTCTGCCCTCAAATCACTTTTGAATCAGCCATTATTTCTGTGATACTCTCCTGAAAGAACAAAATAGCTCCTAGATAATAAAATTTGCTTTAGTAAAGGATAGTTTAAACCTTAGTGGTAACTAAAAATCAACCTAATTTATTTCAACTGCTATGGGACTATAATAAAAGCTGTTATTGATCCTTGCTGAAAGTATCAGTCACAGCAGAGTTCAAAAGCTTATCATAGTATACAGCTCAATACTTTCATAAAATATTACAAATAAAGAAAGAGAACCTGTTTAAAACCATTATTTTTTAGACTGCCTTTAGAATGTTTAAAATAGTAATTTACCTGGTAACTGCAAACACCTTATAAAATAATACAGAACCTTCTACAGGAGTTGGCAACTGGTATTTACAGTGAAGAGTACCAAATTCCCATGCAAAAACAGAATTATCTTTGAAACAGCTGAGAATGGTGTTACTCAATGGAAGAAAAAAAACCTGGAAGAATATGGAAAAGAAAAACAAATGGGATGTCGTCAAGGAAGTACATTTTAAATTAACCAAAGTGCATGGCAAAATAAAACATGGTAGGTGTAGCCATTACTGTAACTGTGCAAGGCTTGGGTGCCACAAGGAGGTGGCCCCTGTCCCCTGTGACAGAGGAGTAGGATTGCTCTCCTTGCACTGGTTAAAACTTGTTGTACCCTTTGCTAAGCCAGTTTAACTCACTGAAATAACTGTTAAATTTGATCTGTCTTACTTTTATGACTGTTAAACTTTATTGTTTCTGATGAGTGCCAGAGAGGACACAATATAAACACTGGGGACATCACTGGCTGAGATTAAGTCAGTGCTACGAAGTTCATAGTTTTGGTTTGAATGATCTCTTGGGGCCTTGAAAATCTCAAAATATGGATATGTGGGATGGGTTTCATCTTAGTGACTGGAAATTGGACATTCAGGCCAAATGAGTCACTTGACAGTGAGCAAAAGTAACCTGTGGGGAAAAGAGTCATCTCAGCTACCAGAGTCATATATCTTCAGACAGACCGAGCTGTCCGTCCTCCTTCAGGGACCCTGAGGAAGACTAGACAATGAATTGAGAGCAGATGAACAAAGTTTAAATTTTGGTAAACTGGAGTACTGAATAGTTGCTAATTTTCTGCTTTGCCATAGAGAAATACCACAGGATGGTCACAAGCAGCTGTTGAATAAACAGTGATGTTTGGACATGGTCATTGCAGATGTATTGTCTTCTTCTCATTTGTCTCACCTGCTGTCTGTTCACTCTGCACCTCAGTCTTTCTTTTTAAATTAGCTTTGTCCCATACCAGCCTAACAGAAGGTGTATGTTGGAGTGCAACTGGGCGTAAGAGGCATGAAAAAGCACACAAGATCAGTGTGACACTGCTACACGGGCCCACAGAGCAAGCAAGAATCCAGCTTTGCACACCAAGTGTCAGGCCTGCAGTCTAATAATAAATCTGAACTTCAGTAAAGCACTTATTTATCTGTATGTCTTAGATCGTGGTATGAGAATAAGTGCCATTATTCTAAAGACAGGAGAATGGAATCCAGATCATTTGCATAATGTCCTATAAGAAATGGTAGCACCAAACCAAGAGAGCAGGCACTTGATTTCTAAATGTGATCTATTAATTCAATCATAATCACTACTATTTGGCTTTAAAGGTTGTTTCCATACTGCAACATCCTGATCCTACTAAATTCCAAGAGCCATTTACCCATAAGAAGTCCCTACACATAGCCTACACAAAGAAAGGTTCTGAGCAGTAGAAAAATCTTGTGTCCACTGAAGAAATGTGTGCCTCTTTGGAGGGAAGATGTTATAATTATTTTAGCAACATGCACTACACAACAGTTTTAATAAAACAAACAAACAAAAATTTATGGATGATCTTTCACAGTAATTGCTAGGTGACTATTTTAAGCTGACAGAATTTCTGCCTGACCCAGAACTGGGTGAGGACACTCAAATGAATAGCCTTGCTCTCTGCAAAAGCAGCATGGCTTTTAGTGGCCAGCCTGACGAGAACCTTGGTTTGAAGTGGTGTTTGTCAGACTATTCACTGCAGGGCAGCACGTGTGCAAGCCATGCTCAGGCACTGTGTCAGGACTTTCTGTAGTACTTAGACCGAAGTGTGACATTTGGTGGCGCAGGCAGACCTGTTTAAAACAGTGTAATGCTAAGGGAGACCTACTTAAACCACTCCCTGACACAAACATGTCATCCTTCTCATCCCATGCTGTTCCAGTGTGTCTGTGCAGCAAACAGAAGCAAAGAAAACACTAGGTTGAAAAGCAGCAATTTCTTTTTGCTGAGCTCCTTTTCAGCCTCGTTTGTTCCCACATTCAGTGCTTTGCATGCACACACAGAAGAGCTTTGGAATAAGAAGCTGAACAGGGCAGGTGGTGGTGACTGAAGTAAACATTATGACACCAAAACTGTTTTTTTAACAACACCCTTAAATCCCACTATCATTCAGGCTGGAATCAATCTATACAGGTCCTCTGAGCCCACCCCAGGCTAAAGCAAGGTCAATCTAGAAGATGGTTCCAACTTCCAAGTTAAATTGGGTTAGTCAAGGTCATAGCCAAGCAAGTTTTGAGTATCTCTAAAGATGGAGGATCCTTAAAAGTTCCCAGCAGATCTCTGCAACTATTGAGTCATAATTTCAGTGGTCTGGGTGATGTGCTAGGGTGAGAGTTAAGATGATATGCCAAAAGAAGACAAAAAAGATTCAGCTGTATTTTAAAGACTATTTACAAGTAATGTGATTTTAATTTGAGATGTTATATCTCCTGTGGTGTGCTTGTTCACCCTTTAGCAGCTGCTCTTTACTCACCTTTTGTATACCCACAGACTGACGAACATTCAGCTTTCTTATTCTTTGGAAGGTGTCCAAGTCCCACAGTTGAGCTGTATCAGTGGAAGTAGTGATGGCATACTTGCCAGAGCCATGGACAGAGATGGAAGACACTGAAGAATCATGGCCTCTCATCCAACTAACTAGCTCCTGGCTTCCTGCAGGAGTTGATGAAAAAGATATGAAAGTCATTCAAAGTGGAACAACTACTACTTTAGTCTTTATTGTCAACAGTATGCTGTGGAAGAGACTTCTAAGCATAACTAATATATAACCATTTGCCATCACAGCCCAGCAAACAAGAAACAAAGGTCTCAGTCTTCACACAGCTATTAAACCTTAGAGAGGCACAGCCTTCTCCTCATTTCCAAATAACTGATTTTATAAGTTATGCTCAGTTCTGCACAGAAAGCCAACTTGCACAGACTTGTTTAATTTAGCCTAAAAATCAATCTTAAAAAGTCATGAACAATATGATCAGTGAAGTTCAGCATGCCTCATAGTATACCTGATGTGAACACCCACAGAAGCTGAGACTGAATGTTCTAGTTAGAATTCTGCACTTGTTTTTACTCGTGGACAGAATGTGTGAATGATTACACAACTATTTACAGGTGCAAAGAAGAAAGGTTTAATGAGAACGGGCTATGACTATAGAAAGGCAGAGTCAGAAAGCAACAGCTCATTAATTCTTTTAGAATCCAAAACACTTTTATGCTGTGCACTGCATTCTAAGGAAATGGTTCCTCTGAGTACATTGTCTCCCACTTGTGACTGCATGACCACTAATCTTCCCTCAGCAACCAAGCTGCACTTGTGGCAATTACACTGTTTACACTGGGTGGTTTGCCTGGCAGCCCATGGCGTGGGTCCAGCTGCTGCTGTGGCATCAAAGATAGGAAATGGCCATAAAGCAGCTCATAAAGACTAACAGTCAAACTTTCTGCTGGGCTTACAGACAATGGAGTGCTTAAAGCTGTCATCATCTGAGAGGTGATATGGGATTAGAGAGTCTTCTAAAGAAGGGGATGGAGCCCATCAATTTAGTACTGTCTAATACCCCCTAAGGATAGTTCACCCAGTACTGACTTAGGTGAGTACCATTTATATTTTAGAACATTCTTCACTATGACTTGATAGTGCATCCAAACGTCTTAAGTTTGGTCTTCCTGTTGTTGAAAGGAAGAGAAAAAGTGCAGAGGATTTCAGACTTTGACTCGTCCTCTATTTTGAGGAGCATTGTGTTACATTAAAAACTTCATAGATAATCTCAAACTCAAACCCTAAAACTGTAGATAAGCGATTTCTAAGCTTTTTTAAGATTGAAATTCAGATTATATTTGGATATAATGGAGACATTACAACTGCATTTTCTGATAGGTAAAGAATAATTTATGAAGAATTAATTGTTACTGCCGTTTACCATTTAACTTCTAATGAAGACAGAGACACAGATCTGTGAAGTTAATTTTTAATATTGCTTTTGAATAAGGATATAGAACTACTTGAATACTCAAAAGTATTGACATTTCTTTTAGTGTACATTGTCACTTTGTTCAAGTATTTTACTGCAAATATAGTTAAGAACTTGTCCAGTTGCAAACTAACATACTGTCAACTGGTTTTGGTTTTAATAGAGTACCTCATTCTAAGCAAACATATAAAAAACAGCTTTAAAAAAAAGGTAACATACATAACTACTGTCCTGTGGTGGACTTCAGTTAAACAGATGCCTGTGTGACTCAGTGGGAATAGAGAACTTTGGCAAAGCAAAGGGTTCATTTAGGTTCATTTACCCACAGGACTATAACCAACATGAGCCCAAACTTTTCATTGTCAGACAGATGGCATGAAATACACAGTATGATTTCCATAAAACAAACTATCCAAAAATTTAAGATCCAAAGTAAAATTATATAAGTTTTCATGCCAATACAGATAGCATTTAAGCCTTGAAATTACTCCTTACCTGTATCAAAGCACTTAACAGAATAATCTGCCAAAGCCACAAGGAACTCTGTTTTTCTGCGAAGATTAAATGCCAAAGCAGTGCAAGCTTGCATTGTTCTCTGAACAAGGTTGAACCTATTTAAAAATACACATTCTCATTGTGTTAGGAAACTTTGGTTCATTTAATGCCAAGTGAGGTAAAATAACTTAATTGGTTTCAATATATTTCACAGAGAGAAAAAATAAATCAGCTCAAAAGAAGGGGGTAAGTAAATATATATATATCCAATTATATATATTATATA
>VZRO01008590.1:189909-295481 GCA_013397915.1 Daphoenositta chrysoptera
TCGGTGCGCGCGCGGCCTTCTGGGAGTTGTAGTGCGCGGCCGCCGCGGGGCCTCGCCGGGGCTGCGCGCGGGGCCGGCTGCTCCTCCGCTTCCGCGGCCGCGCTGGAGGCGCTGCGCACCGAGACAGCGCCCGGGGGCGACCGGGGTGACCAGAGCCCCTCCGGCGGGAGTCGAGCCGCCTTCCCGCTCAGCCTGTGCAGGGCCCGCGGGCTGGGCCCGGATTTAGCCGGTGCTGTGCCCGCAGGCCCCGGCCCCCACCGTGGTGACGGGCTGCGCGTCCCTGGCAGGGTGACAGAAGGAGGGCTGGTGCTCCTGGCAGCCCTGTAGTTCGTCTTGTGCCTCATTCTGGTGTGTTTTTTCCTCAATTTTCTGTGGGAGTTATTCTGGCAGGCGCTGGTTGTTGTGCCAAGGAGCTCTGTGGCTGTGGCTACAGGTGACTTGCCCAGCTCTATGTCATCGTGTGGCCCTGACTTTGGAGCTGTAAATTTGGCCTTCAGGATGTGCAAATATCCCAAACTGTGCCTGGCCCAGGAGGTTTTGAGGCAGAGCTACAAGAGACGTGGAGCTCCTTGGGCGGGTCCAGCGGAGGTCAACAAAGGTGATCAAGGAACGAGAGCATCTCTCTAATGAAGAATGGCTGAGGGAGCTGGGCCTGTTCAGCCTTGAGAAGAGAGGACAGAGGGCACCTCATCAATTTCTCTAAGTGTCAGAGGATGGACAAGTGGCAATGGGCAGAAACTGGTGCATGGGAAGTTCCACCTGAACTGGGTGACTCTGCACTGGAACAGATTGACCAGGGAGGCTGTGGAATCTCCCTCACTGGATATATTCAAGGACTGATTGCAATCCTGTGTTACATGCTCTAGGATGATGGTGCTTGAGCAGGGAGGTTGGCCCAGATGACCCACTGTGGTCCCTTTTAACATGACCTATTCTGTGATTCTGTAAAGAAGTGCATCTTTTGCACCTTCTGGTTTGGAATTTGAAAAAACTTCTGTTTGGGATTGTCAACTTCTGTGCTTAGGTATGGTCCATAACATACAAACAACTCCAAACTAACAACATCTTGAGGTGTCGGACATGCAGCATTTCTGGGTGCATTAGCAATATCAAAGGTGGTCACAAACTGGACATATTTTTCCTTGCTCTCTGACATTACAAGTTCAGTGTTGGGGGAGAGCACTCATTGGATGAGCTGAAAACAGAGGAAGACAAGAGATTTGAAACTTTAAATTTTTGTTATATTGTCGCAATATATCTTCACTGAAGAAGGCTGACTGCAAAAACCAAAAAATTAAAGCCATGACTCTCTCTGTACCTTGATTCATGTATTGTCCCCAAAATATAGTAGCATGAATGACTGTTTTTGCTTCTAGCTCTGTTATTCTTTCTTGAACTGTGATGTTCAGAATCCTAATACTCAGTTTGGAAGTGTTGCTGTCTAAAGAGCTCATTCATGAATGACCAGACATTTTCTGTCCTTGCTATGTGCTGCCATGCAGTTGGCTATACCCAATATTCATAGCTGGGAGACTGTCCCAAAGCAGATCCCAAATGTTCAGAGCAGCACGTGCTGTCTGGAATGGTGCACTAAAGGCTGTGAATTCCTTGGCCTCTGTTCAACAGGAAAGAATGGGTTTTGTATGGCTGTTTTTAAAACAGGGTAGCATCCTTGCCCGTGAGTCTCTTTTGCACTGCAGTAAAGACTCACTATTGCAAAGGTATGATGGAAAGCAGTTTGGAAAGTTGTGTGTTATTTCTGGTGTAGTGTTAATAGCTTTGCTTATCAGATTGGAAAAAAGCCACAACTATAAAAGCTGCTGAAGTAGCAGCAGTCGATACATGGGCTATTTTTAATCTTCTTGATGTTCCAAATTTTCATTCATTATCAACTAATGAGTGTAAACAAAAAGCCTGTGCATATGAGTTCATTGTGCAGTTTATAAATATATCTTTCTCTTTTGATCTGGACAGATCTGGCGGCCAATAACAGCAACTTTCTTCTTCCCAGTGGGACCTGGAACGGGATTTCTCTACTTGGTGAATTTGTATTTCTTGTATCAATATTCATCACGATTAGAAACAGGTATGTTATCCATTAAATTGTATGCACCTGGTGAACCCTGCCTGGAGCAGGGATAACAGATGGCTCATCTCTGTGCCAGCTTATGTTGGTCAACATGAAACTGCTCTGAAAATTGATTTTCTGTGGCTGGCTCCTTCCCTTTGGCCATTTTAGAATCTGAACTTGAAACTTGTTTCAGTAGGAGGGCCTGGTGCTTTTAGTTGCTGGATTTCAGGAAGTGAGTGGGACAGACTAAAATATTATGTTTACCTCTGTTTTTTTGTATCTGATGTCTTTTATCAGAGAAGGATGATAGAGCATAATGTAATAATGGGTTTATCCATTGAGAGAAAATAACGGCAGATTTTTCTTGTTTTAATGGGGATGCTTACTTGTGTTATTCTGTGGTTTGTGTCGAATTGAGGGATACCTCCTACAAAAGAAGTCTACCCCTCTGCCTAACAGATATGTGGAAAAGTTAAGAGACTAGAAGGATTTTCAGTTAAGGGGAAAAATTAAATGAGAAAAGGAGATCTGATAATGGATCATTTCTCTCAAAAAAAGCAATTGTTGGTACAAGGTAGCTTCGAAACTGGTTTCCTTTTGCACTGTGCAGTTCTTTAAAGCTAGACAAAAATTGGTTCAATTGATGTAAATAATTAAAGTGTTTGCCAAGCCAGACTCCTCCTGAAAGCCTTTGTGGACAAGAATTTCAATATAGTTCTAATGGAGTCTTAGAACTGATGGTGTAAAGGGGAATGCATTGCAAGGTGATGTTTGGGAAGTCCCATGAGAGAGAAGAGATCCCTGGCAGACCTGCCATCCAGAGAGTATTGTGAAATCACATTTAAGAAGAGTAGCAGGGAAAGGGAGGAGTGGTGCCAGATTATATTTGGTTGTTTTCTTAGTGAAAGTTAAGTAGTAGTTTAATTGCTAGAAATGGTTCCTGCTCCTCTTTGAGCCTTTCTATAGTAGATCATGAGCACATGAGAGTGCTGGCAGTTCTGACTGGGCAAAGGTAGGTGTAGGAAGAGTTCCTGGTTAATCATGCAAACTAAAAGACCTCACTGCTTGAGATATACTTACAAAATGCTCTAGTTGTCTGTGTTGTGGCACAAATACCATGAAAGGGAGTAAATTTCTGCTGTACAACACATCTGGATTTTGAAACTGGGAAGTCAGCTGTTTTGTTTGAACCAATGCATTTCTTTTATATTACAGTAATTTTTCTGGTTGTAAATGAAGTCCTTGGTTAGGTTGTCCCTTCTTTCTGCAAAAAAAGGCCTGAATCCTTCTGTAGTTGGAAGGTGTATAAGTTGCTGATAATATTTACAGGTGGAAGTCAGTGTTGGTCTATGCCTCCTTTTGTCTGTGAAATGGAGAAAGTGAAACTTGTTTTCAGCACAGTGTATGTTTTTGAGCATACACTGCTGCTGCATGGCAGCTTCAAATTTAGCTGTCAGAAATATCCATATGGATTTGTACTGTACTTGTGCTTTCCTAACAGGCTGACCTGTAACTTCCAAAGGAAGGGAGATTGATGTGTTTTTGTTTTGCTTTGGTTGGAGAAGAACATAACAAATATCAACAGAATAAGCAGATTATGCAGAGTTCACTCCCCAGCAGTATGAATGATGAAATTATGATTCTGCAGCTCTTCCCAGGTGACTGGATGATACCCCAGGCCTCATGGAAGGACCTATGGGATAGAGCTCACCCCATATCTGTGCTGAGCTTTCTGGCAGTTTGTAGTCCACTTTCCTCAGATGTTTGTTGAAAAGTCAACTTAAGTGGTTTGTCTAATATTCTTGTTAGCAATCTTGTAGATAATGAGAAGTGAAAAAATTTAAAGGAATAACAATAGCTTTGATTTCTTCCTGTTTTGGAAGGATTCCTGAGTAGGCATTTCTACAGCCTTAGTCAGCTTCTTCTCTTTTTTTTTTTTTTTTTTTTTTTGTTGTTGTTGTTGTATGGCAACAGTCAGGAAAAAACCTTCAATTTCTGTAGTTTTACAACCTGAAAACTTTCTGATGTATTTTTCAAAGTAGGTTTTTTTCCTGTCATGCAATTTGCATGGCTGAACTTAAAACTGATATTTTAGCAATTTTGTTTTACATAGAGTATTCTAAAAAGCTAATGCTTAAAAGTAGATTTTCTTCCTTTAAAATACTTGTATGAAGCTGAGCACTGCTCACATTAAGCAGTAGCATTCTTTCTAGGCATTTTGATGTTTAATTATGAGCATGTAATTCAGCTTGTCCATGATGTGCTGAGTGTGTCACTGTCATTCCTGCTGTCACTGTGTTTCACCCTCACCAGTTTGGGTCTTTTTCAGCAATACTCTTCAGGCTTTCCTTGCCTGCCTGGGTTTATATGAAAGTTGATGGGAGTCTTGCACAGATGCTGAGGTCTGTGTCAGCCTTTTGCCACAGTTAGCAGGAGTGAGAGCCTCAGGTTTTCATGTCTGCAAGGAGTTGTTAGGGGGTTGTTTTTTAATCGCTGTCAGGTCTCGAACTCAACTGAGCATCTAAAGATAATTTCATTTAATATGACCTGCAGGGAATGTTACTCTTATTATTTTTGTTTCCAGTGTCCTGAAAAAATTGACATGTATTTGAAATGGTGAATTAGACAAGCAGTACAGCTTAGAAGGAGGAACAGAATGTGCTGCACATGTGTACCCTCCTTGTCATGTGTGCTAATTTTTTCTGAAGTGTAAAAATCATTGCATCTCTTGAGTCTGATGAGGTGATGCAAAGAGGATGCAATTTGCTTAAGTAAGGGCTGGTTTTCACATGACTCACTCATTAAACTTGGTGTTTCTGCTTTTGCTGTGCACATGTATTTCCTTATTCTATGCTTCTAACCCACAGCTTCATATGAAGGATGGGGTCCAACTCTATTTTGAAGTCTTATATACTCAAAACTGCTTATCTCCAGAGTCAGTGTGTTCTTTTTTAAGTGTAGACACTGCTTGTGCTGTAATACAGTAGGTTGAATGTCTTATTTTTCAGTTCGTAGGTTCTATTCTAAGGCTTTTTAAAATTAAAAAAAAAAAAAACACAGACCACAGACTGCATGCAACGGAACTGTTACTAACTGAGCTTTCTTAGACTCTGAAAAATAAAAGTTGTCTTAATTTTTTATCAAAATTTCAGTACCTTTCATAATGATTATTTTTATTTTCAGGGGCTTTTGATGGAAGGCCAGCAGATTACATGTTCATGCTCCTGTTTAACTGGATCTGCATTGTTGTATCCTTCTCATCATCAAACTTTGAGAAATATTTTGGTTCTCCTGCTTCTGCCTGAAATATGTTCAAAGACCAGGTTTTATCAAGGAACAGTTTTAAAATGTAGCAAATATTCCCAGGCGAGTTTGTAAGTGTGTAACCTTCCTGAAAAGGTAGTGAGTGGCTTGCAGGGAGAACATTTAAAATGTGCTCACAGGAGTGACTGGAGCACTGCCGACACAGAGCTCAGCACGTGCTGGGTGAGTGTCCCTGCTGTTTGCTGGGTTGCTTTGCTGAGCTGCTCTTGTGTGGGCTGACACTGAATTTAGTGTGTTCAAGCTGCCATGTGCAAAAGGGACTGATCACTGCTATTCCCTGAAATTCATGGAGAGATCCTTTACCTGCTGGGTACAAGCCATCTGAGTCTGTGAAAGCAGTGTTGTGATAATCTGCACTGAGACAACTTCCTGAAGGAGCTGGGATTGTTGGTTTGGGAGTGCTGGGAAACACTTCTGTGAGCTGTGCTGTTCCACCTGAATTTTTTCAGATCTTGAATACAAAACCAGGAGGAGTTGTTGATAAACCAAACGGTTGTGCCACCATTCAGAGAGGTCTTCAGAGGCTGGATAAATGAGCTGGTCAGGAATGAAGCTCAGCAAAGGGAAGTGTGGAGTCCTGCTCTTGGCAAGGAACAGCTTCAGATGCCAGGACAGACCAGGGACTGACAGTCTGCAAAGCTGCTTCCAGAAAAGGCTCTGGGTGTCCTGCTGGACACCAAGCTGGACACCAAGCTGACCATGAGCCAGCAATGTGCCATTTTGGCCAAAGTGGCCACCAGCCTCCTGGGCTGCCATAGGCAGAGGATTGCCTGCAGGTTGAGGCAGGTGATTGCTCCTCACTGCTCAGCCTTTGAGAGATGTGTGGGAGCTGCATCCAGCTCTGGGTTCCCAAGTACGAGGGAGACATGGACATACTGGAGAGAGTCCAGTGAAGGGTCACAAAGATGATTAAAGGGTTGGAGCATCAGTCACATGAGATGCTGAGAGAGCTGGGACTGTGCAGCCTGGGCTGTTATCATAGAACCATACTGTAGTTTGAACTGGAAGGGACCTGGAAATGTTATCAACCCCCCTGCAATGAGCAGGGACAGGGGCATCTTCAACTAAATCAGATTGCTCAGAGCCCCATTCACGCTGACCTTGAATGCTTCCAGGTGTGGAGCATCCACCACTTCTCTGGGCAACCTGTGCCAGTGTTTTACCACCCTCATTGTAAAAAACTTCTTTCTTACATCTAGTTTGAATCAACATTTTTTTAGTTCAAACCATTACCACTTGTCCTGTTGCAAAATGCTGTACTAAAAAGTTTGTTCCCAACTCTCTCAGCCTTTCCCTAAAAGAGAGGTATTCCATTCCTCCAGTAATTTTTGTCAACTTCCTCTGGTCCCACTCCAGCAGTTCTGTGTCTTTTCTGTGCTGAGGACTCTGGAGCTGGACACAGAATTACACAAAAAGAAGCACAGGAAATTCTATTTAAATGTCAGAAAGACTATTTTTTACTGTAAGGGCAGTGAAACACTGACAGGATTGGCAAGAGAAGGTGTGGAACCCCCATCCTTGGAGATGCTCCCATTCTGTCTGTGCTGTTGCTGCCTCCTCACAGCAATTTCTGATGGCACAGCAGGTGGAAAAAAGGGAGTGGTGACATCGGAGTGAACCAGATACAGCCAGGAGAGCTGGTGTGTAGAAATGCTTTATCAATAGATAATCTCTAGTTACATTCCACTGTATGGAGGGAATTGCTATTCCTGCTAGCCCTGTCAAGCCACAGCTGTAACAAGGTGCATTTAGTTATGTTGTTATGAAGATGATGGTTTTCTTTATGATTGCAGGTTGTTGGCTGTGAGCATTTAATTAATCTAATTGTGACGTGACTTTCAAACTGGTCATTTCAAAGCTTCTAGTTGCTTGTTCCCTATGTGATGTAAGGACCAACCTGGATGCATGATCTGGGAGAATGCTGGGTGTCATTTTATACGTATTCATGAACTGTTAAAAGCATTCTGATCATATTAAAATCATTCAGTGATTGTTTCTACTCAGCAGTTACTAAAACAGATTCTTTGAGCTCCAAGGTGGGAGAGGAGTATTAAAAGCCTGCATCAATGCACTTTAAGAACTTGCTTCTTTTCTATGACTCATTGGCAATGTATTGGTATTTTTTAATGATCTGGTATTTCTTTAGTTAGAAAAACAAAATGTCAGTGTTAAACTAATGAAAGAATCCAGCTGTTAAACTTTAATGTGCCTTTATGCAAGGACTGATGGAGTCTGTAGCCTGCCAGTTTCATCAGGAAGGAACAGCCAGTACACCCATCAGCCCTTGGGGTAATGACTTGAGGTGGCAACTTGAAAGGCTACCACCAAGCAGTTATTGGAACAAAGTTTGTACATGTCTAGATCATTGGAAATATTAACTTAAAAGAGTGTAGTATTAATTTTGACCATTAAAGATCCTTGCATGTGTATTCCTGTGTCGGCAGCTTTTTATTGTTGTAGTCTGTCAGGTTTTTCTGCATTTTCCTTCACGGTGTGATGACAGATAACTGGCTTGGTAATGGACATGCAGGTAAGTGTGGTGCAGTTTCTTAGATAATAATTTTACAAAACTTTATGACTACTTAATGACTCTATAGAGAGCATTATTGACTTAACTGGAGAACATAGTTAAGCTAGGCTGTTCAGATTATGTCTGAATGGACTGCTGTGTATACATTGTTAGTTTTTTAGTTTGGGTTAGCCTCAGCTGAAGGCATAAGATTGGATCTGACTGCCACACTTAACCCAGCTAGGGAGTCAAGAAGTAAAAATTATGTCTTTGCAGTCAGGAAGTGCTCAGACTTAGTAAAATGGACACAAGATGTCACCTATGCACTATTTCTTTTAATGAATGGGGATCTGCTTTCTTATTTTTCTATTTAAAAATGATTCTTTGGTTTATTAATTTTCTCAAATTTAGTTTAGTATGCCTTTTACTTGCCAACAGAAGATTTTTTTGGTGAAAAATGCAGCTTCAGTTTGAGACCAGAATAGTGAAGTGCAAAATCCTCACAGGAATGATTAAGACAGTGGTCTTAAGGACTGGTTTCAGTGAAATAATTCTTATCTCCCCAAAATCAAGGGTGAAAATTAGGAAGTGTTTTTTGGACACAACAGTGTCAGATAACTGCATGTCTACAGTCTGCCTCTGCTATTCTCATCTTCATTTTTCTCCAACACCTAAAGACTGCACCAATATCTGTAGTATTCCATACAGAATTATCTTAGTATTTATTAGATCACTTCTCTGGTTCCCTGGTAGACAAAACCAGTGATCAAACATTGCTGGTCAGGAGTGAATTGTGTTAAGAGCTGTCCAGAACTTTATACTTACAATTTTCTGTGGGGAACATACCACAAAATTTTAGAAAGGCATGCTGGAGTCACCCACACATTATACAAATTTTAGACTGATTGTGTTGATTTGTGTATTTTTAAAGAGGTACTTAATTTTTTTTTTTTATCTGCATACAATGTATTGCTTGAAGAAGAATCAGTTTTTTGATGTAAAAGTGTGGTTTTTCTTAAAAATAAGGGGATTTTTACTTGTCTTGAGTGGACTTTGTTGAAATTCAGAAGATAAGAGTAGGATAGCTAGCCCTCTGTTCCTAAGTCAAATGCTTTCAGATACTACATATTGTGGTTTTTTTCAGTAATATAAAAAGGGTTTTAGTAGGGACCCTAAGGTTCTTATGTGGGGAGTTGGAATGCACCATGGGGCTTGGGAAGGCTGGACTGATGTCGGGGTGGCAGCTTTAATGTGGAACCTATTGAGTAGCAGCACCCCTGAAGGGATGAGTTTTGTCCTCTTTTCCAGACACAGGAGCTGGTTCACAGCATTCAACCAGTTCATGGAAATGTGTCAGGTGCAGTCTGCCTTCAGTTCAGAAATCAGCAGATAGCTAAAGCAGTGCTCTGTATTTCTGTCACTAGAAATAGTCCAATCAGCTAATACAGAGTCCATGTGAAGAAGTGTTTGAAACAACCCCAGCTCCTGGCTGGAGCACAGGTTAACGCCAAGCTCTGCCAGGGTGGCTGTGCCAAGGCTGGCTGTGGTACTCTGACATGGGGATTGACTGGAGCACCTTCCCCCTGTGATGCTCTCAGAAGGAGGGGGACATGGGTGGCAGCTGGATGGAGAACACTTCATCTGGCACACTGGCTTCACCCCAGATGGGAGTGTTGGGTCAGAGCCCTGGAAGTGGTTGTGGCACAGGTACAGGGCTGACTCTGCTGTAGGTGGGAGCAGAGGAGCTCCCTGCAGCTGCTCTTTCTTGGCCCAGGTTGGAGCCCTTTGCTTTGGCATGGTCATGCCAAAGAGAATGCCCAAGTAGGTTCTCCTCCTTAACTTTCTCAATAGTTTTTGAACAGATCCATGGCACATAGTGGGAAAGATTCTGGGGCAATCTGTAAAGACTTTAGTGATGTACCACGCTTACAAACCACTTTTGAAACATAGCTCCTGCTGCCTGCTTGAGTTTCTTGTGCTTTTGTTAAAGTAATGGTAACTTTTTTTTTTTAAACATTGCAGTTGCTGATGATTCCACTCATCATGTCAGTACTTTATGTGTGGGCCCAGCTGAACAGAGACATGATTGTATCATTTTGGTTTGGAACAAGATTTAAGGTATGTCAGACAGGATATTGTAAAGATTTCTGCCTGTAAGGTGCATGTGTAGTGGGTGAGGGCCAAAATATAAATATTCTCTCTTGTTAAAGGTGTCCCATACTCTCACATAGCTGAATACTCCTTGAGATGCAGCAAAGACAAATTTCTCCATAGTCTTCCATGTGGTGTCACTCAGTGTGTGTCTACTGGAAAGATGTCCTGACAATTCATAGTTTTGAAAAAAAAGGAAAAAATTTCTGATAAACATTAGCCTGGATAAAAGCTGAATGGAGTGAAAAAATGTTGGTATTTTGAATTGTTTTTTTCTGTGTGACCTTGTCTGTTTCTGCCAGATCTTGTAGTGAAGACTCTTTTGATCATTTCCAGACTTCTTCAAAACCAAAAAGTTTAGAACTTTGTTCCAGATGCAAATTTGCTGTGGAACACAGGGTGCAAAAGGCATGTTTGCCTGTAATGTTTGAATGAGTGTGTTTTGTCTAAAAATGTTAGTGGTTGCCCAGTTTGGAGTAACCTTGTTAGGTTGAATCTGCTTAAGTTAATAGATCAGGACATGTGTAATGCCTAAAGCATTGAGATTATGATCATGCTTATTAGTGAAGTGGGAAGTTGAGAGCAGGTTTACATCCTTAACTTGTACTTACTCTCTCCACTGCATTCTTTTGCAGGCCTGTTACCTTCCATGGGTTATTCTGGGATTCAACTACATCATTGGTGGATCGTATGTATTTACTTATATGGCCAGTTTGAAGTTATCAAAGCTTTTACAGCTATTTAACGTGCTGCTGAATTTAGGAGTAATATTAAAATAAGCTTAAATCTGTGTAATCTGACTGATAACGCTCAGTGTCACATGGTGGTCATTTAACATAAAAGCAAAAAGGAGATGTGCATCTGAGAACTAGAGAATAGAATGCAGGTGATGGGAAAGTAATGAGATTTTGGTGTATTTTCTAGTAACTCTGTGCATTAGGCCTTCTCCATACTAAGAAAGACACACTAAAGAAAGCTGTCATTCCCTGGAACCAGCCATCATTACTGGTTTTAGAAACAAATTTAGATTGACTCTGATAGTACTGTTACTTCTTTCCCTCACAGACTTGTCCAACCTGATCTTTTTTTTTCAGTTTGTTAAACAAGGAAAAATGGCAGTAAGTCCACCGTTTGCTATATTAGCACTTGTTGAATTTTTTGGTCTCTCTTGGGGTTTTTTTGACTAAACCCCATGATGCAGAAATCCCCTCTGTGCACAGTCTGCCTCATTGGGACCCTGCATTGACTGGGGCCTCTTGGTGCCGCTGTAACATAATTAGTGACAATAACAAGTTAGTGGTTGAGTTATAAAAGGAGGAGATAGTACAGCAAAACCAAATTCCCTTTTCTGGCTGTGCCTCCTACTGACTCATCTGTCACTTGTGAAAACTGCTTGCTGTTAGATACCTGCTGTTTCTATGCATGACAGAAGATACTCAAGGGCCTCCAGTCAGCAGTGTTTTTGCAGAACTGGGAACAAAACAGTTCAGTGCAGCAGGAGACAGGTTGTCCAGTGAAAACAGCAGTAACTTCTCTAGCTCTGCAGACAATTATTTTGGGCACTAATCGCTATACGGTCTAATTCCCCAATGTAAACAAGTATTTAATTGTGTTTTCAATACAGGCTGTAGAGAAGGCTTGGAAGGGAGGGTGGAACAGACTATTGATGTGCTGGCACAGGAGGTTGGCCCTTCTAAAGAAGTGGCTGCAAAATGCTGAGGGAAGGGAAATTTTCTGTGTGTCATGACCCCAGCAAAGCCTGGTGGCAGGTGAACAGAAGATTGTCACTCATTTATTTTTCAGAGAAGATAGCATTTGGAACCATTATTTTTCTTTTGCTTTACAGAGTCATCAATGAGCTGATAGGAAATCTGGTTGGACATCTGTATTTCTTCTTAATGTTTAAATATCCAATGGATTTGGGAGGAAGGAATTTTCTGTCCACACCTCAGTTCCTGTAAGCTGACTTCATTCTTTACCTCACTGTTTGTTGGGTCCAATTTTTTGTGTGGTTCATCAGATAAGTATTTGGTGGGATTGTGAAGTGTAAAATACTTTGCTAAGTCAACCTTCTTCAGACTCTCATATTGACTGAGCTGATGAGTTATAAAAACTGCTGAGTTACTTGTAAATGTCCCATGTGAGAGTTCTTTGTTGCCCTTTGGGATGGCTTATGTCTTTACCCACTCTTAAGAGTGAGAATAAATGTCATAGTTCTGCTGTTGAATTGAGCTGCAGTAAAGAGAACTCCCTAACAATTATCAGATGGTATATAAAAGAAGTTTTGTCCTGTAAATGATCTGTTTTCTGCATCCCCATGTATCATTACAGTAGCTACCAGTTCAGCAACGTTTAACAATAATAGCCAGTTGTAGACTTGTTCAGAGCTATAAATGATTCTGCTTTGCAGTGTGTACCAGTCACCCTGACTGAGACTGCAAGTCTTGGTTTTGGAAGTGCTTTTTCTTGAGATATGTTCATTGTTTTGGCATTGAAATACTATAATCAGAAGCCAAAGTTTGTTGTTCAGTTGCCCTTGTCCGCATCCTTTTGGGCTGCAAATATTCCTCCTCTATCAAACTTTAGTTAGCAACTCAGTTAACCCTTGTCATAGCATAAAGTGTTGAATTACAGTTATAATTTCTGTACAAGTTTCAGTGAATAGGGAAGCTTTATATGCTAATTCTGTGCTTGCAAGCCCATCTGGTAAACCAAATTTTCCATAAAGATTAGAAGACAAGGTTGTTTTTTAAAATGTGTTTCAAGGTGGTAACAGCTCTGAAACTGCCCTCAGTCTTACTGGTTCTGTGCAATTCTCTTGTTACCATACACATCCAAGAGATGGAAGTTTGCCAGTATTTCCATTTGTCAGTGTGCTGAGGGCTTAGATTTGGAAAGAATTCTCTGAAGTTCTGCCGTGAAAAGCCAGTTTTATTGCAAAGTGTATCAGCTAAAAGGAAGTGCATGGAAAAGTAGCCTGGCATTTACCCCCAAGGTTCAGCTGTTTCTCTAACTCCTCCCCCTCTGGTTTGTCCTAGTTACCGCTGGCTGCCAAACAGGAGAGGAGGCGTGTCGGGCTTTGGTGTCCCTCCTGCCAGCATGAGAAGGGCTGCAGAAGATCAGCAGGGTGGTGGAAGACACAACTGGGGCCAAGGTTTCCGGCTAGGGGACCAGTGAAGAATTCCTGCCCTTGGAAAACAGCAGCTCTTTGGTTTCAATTGGACGTAGAACCGACTGCTCCTGGTGCAGAGCACGCTTAAGAACTGAGCTCTCTGTAGTACTCTTGGATTTAACTGATTAGAAAGAAAGAATGTTTCTGGTTCAAGAGCAAATTAAAAACTCCAGAAGGAAAAAATGTAGATTTTGCTCCAGGTTAGCCAGTAGTGTCCAGTGTGATTCTGCCATTAAAAATAAGCCTTCTTTATACAGTATTGTCTGTTGCAACAGGATCCATAGGCTGTCCTGTTTCATGACATGATGGAACAAGCTAGTGGTGTTCTGTCTTGCCTGGTATGTTAAAAGCTTTGTTGACCACAGTGAAGTAAGAATCTAGTGCGAGGCAGATGTCTCAAATGAGCCCCCAAGTTTAAGAAGCTGTCTTTCTCCATAGCTGTGCTTGAGTCCCAGGGTCTTTGGAAATATTATTTAAGTGATATCTTTGCTGCATTCATAAAGCAAATTACAAATATTTCATTTCTGTTATTAAGCTGTGTTTTGAGCAGAGCTCTTTCTTGCCATGCAGCATTTGTCCTACCTGCTACATCATGGGCTGGGCAAGGCTAAGGATTAGAGGGCTTTTGTTTGAAATGGCAATAACTGATACTCACAGAATTGAAATCTCTGAACTCTTCATGGCATGTTACAAAGCTTGTTCTGTTGAAACTGAAGTTGTCTGACATGGTTTCCCCCAACCCCCCAGATCTGTGAACTCTTGGCTTCAAGGTTTCTCTTTTGATTGCCAAATTGGGTAGCATAAATACTGCTTAAACTAGAAAATGTAATGTTGTGGTTAAGGGGACTGACTGCAGCATTGTTTAACTGACTCTTCAACTTCTATCTTAAAAGCTTTAAGATGTCTAAGAATCAAAGCTGGAAATAATCTTTTGCAGAGTGAAGATACAATATAACGGGTTAGTGCAGGACTCTTTCGTTGTCAAATAAGAAATTGCATACACTGTTTATTAGTATCTGTATTATTTTTTTTTGGTAAAAGTTTTTGACATGGAAAAGGGAATGATTTCTGTACAAAAGTTTTCCTTGCACTGGGTTCCCATGGGCAGAGCACGTGGCTAAGATGCAGGAAGCTGTAATGCCAGCTTGTTACTGACTCACTGCATGCTCTTGAGCAAACTTCTTACTTATCTCAGTTTTCCCAGCTGTAAGGAGGACTCGTGCATGTCTCACAGCATTCTTACAAGACAGCTGCCCCTGACCTCCCTAGCTGGGAGCTGCTAGTGAGCAAGTAAGGCTTAGGTTTACATAAACCCAACGCTTCAGCTAGGAACACAATTACTCTAAGCTTAACCAAGACTTCTAAGTCAGAATGTAGTTGCTCACTTTTTGTTTCATAGTTGGAGGAAGAAGAGCTTTGTCACTAGGATAAGTTTCAAGTCTGACTGAATTGTCCTTTAGCATTTGTCTGTTGTTTTACTGGGTAGGTGGGGCACAGACAGTTGTTCCGCCCCAACTTAGGTATCTCAGGTAACTATAAGTAGGTGAAGTGAATCTGGGCTGGTACATTTTTATTACTACTTTGTTTCTTCACTAAACTTGGGTTCTGAAGGTGTAAAAACTTGTAAATACTAAGTGATGCAAGGCTGAGTGGAAAATAAGCAGTTAGACTGGAAATTTTAGGAAATGCATGTTCCATGTCTTCACTGCAACTCGGTTAAGTTGATTTTGCTAGTGGAAAAATGTAGAGAACTGGTCATGATCATACTGTGTACTTAATGTTTTACAGGAACTTGGAGTTTAGAAATCACCTGCCATTTTTGTCTATTCAGTGATGAGTTTTAAAGATGCTCTTGTCTCTTTCTTTGTATAAAATGGTAGGTAGAAAAGAGGAGTGCAGTGTTGTAAATACAAATCTGTCATTGACCAACAGCTGTTACTTGATGTGGGCTTGAACAGTCTGAGAATCATCATTTTATTAGGAGTCCTTTTAGTCATAGGAATATCACTGTCTCCAAAGCATTTGTCTTCATTTTTAGTCAGGACCCAACTTTTAAGTGAAGATGCAATAGTTTGTGACTCAGTTAAACCCCTGGCACACTCCAACTGCAGAATATCTCTGTACAGAAGGCCCAAAGGAAGGCTTGAGTGAGAGAAAACACAGCAAAAGTCACTGTACTGGCTCTCTGCACTGCACGGGGTCTTGCTTTCTAGTATGTCCTCCTTCTCTAAATTAAGAGGAAAAGGTTTGCAAGGAAAATAGACTTCTTATAAACCTTGATTAGCTTCTGAGCTGCTTCAGGTCAATAATTTTGTTTATGGAAAATTCACTTCAGAATTCCATATTACAAGCTCAGTTTGTTTGTTTATCACTTTGTCACTTGACCTGAACTGCTGTTTGTCCTCCCACATACACTGATAATGGCAGTCTCTTGTTAAAATTAGTACCTCCTTTCTTATTTTGTACAGATAATTTCCCTTTTTGTAATCAATTTTTGTTGGCAAAGTTTTAAATTAAAATTTTAATCTCTGTTACTGTCTTTGTTTTGGTAAATCATATTTCAGCATAAGACAAGACTTGTGATCTGCAGGTCCATGGGTATTGTCTGACAGCTGCACTGTGACATCATCTCCTGCTGCTGATAAAAGTACTCAAGAAAATGACATGCTTTTGGATGGGAGTCTTGTCTTCTCTGATCAGTTGCAAAATCGTAAAGGCATTTTCTTTCTCTCTGTTTATACCATGAGTTTTGACAGACTGTGTCCTTCCTGGGCTATTACCATTTTACAGCTGTTATTTGTATACTTGGTTGTTAATCCTTTGTCCTCTGGGAGAAAGTATTCTTCTACTTACCCTCAAACCTCGTGGGATTGATACAGATCACTTACTTTTCCAGAGGTAAGCTTGGAATTCTGCAATACCCTCTCTGTCCAGACTGATGTGCACAGCTGCCAGAATTCCTTTTGAGGCTCTTACCTTAACTCATTTGGAGATGGACACACTGGGCACCCTCTGAATGACTCTTCAGGTCCTCAGCGTTCATCTGACTGCAATTTTCCTGTTTGTTACCACAGTGGCATCAAAGAAAATCACAGACTTGGTACATAAAGCACTGTAGGAATTAGTTGTGCTCCTTGAACTGGGAAGGCTGGGTCCATACTAAATAGAACACTGTGGCAAGTGTGTGCCTTTTGATTTTGCTCCAGCTGCATAGAGTCAGCAGAAGAGCTAAGAATATGAAATCAAATGCTTCATCTTTCATTCCTGTCACTTAATCTTGGCGACAGCTCCTCTCTCAGCACAGCTCACTGATGTGGTGTTCCAGTGACTTAATAGGAAATGATCTGTTGTCATCCAGTGGTTGCACTAGGAAAACTGAGAGTCTGTCATTTTCAGGGGAGCATATTGTTTGTACTACAACATAAGATTCTCTCTGTGTTTATGTATCACTGTGTACCTTATCAGGGAGAAGATTGCTTTGCCTTGGTGGTTCAGGTAGTGTGCTGGACAGATACACACCAATTTACAGTCTGAAGCTTCTGGTACAACAAGTCACTTTGTAATGACTGTGTAATCCTGTTTTGCATCCATAAAATTAAGATGATTCATGCTCTCCCTTGCTCTGTGCTAGACTTAGGATGATGGATCAATCTGTACTTGCTGTAGGACGACAGAGCACTAATTTTGGTGAAGATGTTCTTAGCATTGCCATTGCCTGCACCAGTAAATGGGTTTTACTGTTCTAAGCATCCCTAGATTCTTATTTTGCCATGGATGATAGTAACAGTGTGAAGTGCAGAATTGAGTCTGTTGTCATGATTTGATTAATTAAGCTAAATACTGTAATATGTGCATATTAAGCAGAAGTACTTACATCTAAAAGGATATGATGTGCTGTTCTCTAGAACTGAAAAGATGAGAACACTTCAGCTGCTTGTGTTTTTCAAGCACACTGTTCAGGTGATGAAAGGAGTTCCATTTGCAGCCATGGCTCACCCTTTCATCATCTGGAACAGAATCTAGGAGTGATTACACTGTTAGGGAGCAAAAGTGCATAAAAGAGCCATAGCTGTGGGATGCTGGCAAGGCCTCTGCAGAATCTTGTTGATGTTGGGTGGGGGGAAGAAAAGTGGTGATGAAACCTTAATTCTGGTGCTTTTTTTTTTCTTTTTTTTCCCTTCTGCAAAGGACAAAGCACTTCCAAAATGCCATTAGAATCAAATCAGATTTTAAGGCCACATTTCTCTGACTAGCAGACCAATCCTAACACTTTGTGATGAGGATCATGGGCACTGGAGGAGGTAGTGTTTAAAATCAAATCCATTGGAAGTAGTCCTCTTGCATCTGAGTATTTACAACTATTTCTTAAGAGGATGTGTGTATTTAGTCCTTGGACTGGCTGTGGATTAAAGGACAGCAGGTGGATCCCTCTATTAATGGTTTCATTGACTTGTCATTGTCCCTGGAGGTGTGAGGATGCCTGTGCCAACCCTTGGGCTTGTCAAGCTGCTTGGTAGATCTCTTCACACTACAGAGTTCAGGTCACCTTGTGACATTTAGTTAAATGGAGGAAGTTTCTTTGCAGTGTTTCCCTTTGCTTTCAAGTTAGTGTATCACTTAGCCCTCCTTAATGAGCCCCAGTCTAATTACTAGCTAACCCTAACAGACCCCTCAGCCTGTTTTAAAATCAAAGCCCCCTCACCTACTCCAGCTGGAAAGGCTTTTTGTGGCACTTGTCTGCATTACCACGGACTGGCCTGGCTCTGCTCAGTGCTGGTGCTGTAAAACCTCCCTCGAGCTGTGGGCAGTGAAGTTCAGTCACTCAGGCCACATGAAGGGTTTGGCTGCAGGGGCTGCTGCCCTCTTCTGCAGTCTGTAGGGTGCCCCTCCTGCACAGTGTGGTTCTTACAGAACAGAGGGTCTCAGAGCAGTGCAATCCAAACTGCTTCTGTTCCTGGTGCTTGTGCAGGTGTGTGCTCATAGCCCCAGGCGGTGGGGAACAGCTACTGGGATGGAGAAATGCAATTTGGGTTTCATGTGGCTTCTCCTTTTTGAGGAAGGTAGTGTGGTGTTGGTGTATGAATGAGGTAGAGAAGCCTAAGGTACCTTTTTTGGGGTGAAAAAATATTTTTAATCAGTCAGGAGGGGATCTAAAGTTGCTGAGAAGTTGTGGTTTTAACTGGACTTGAGAGTGGGAAGGAAAAACATTAATCAGGGATTGTATTAATTGATCAAAGAATGTTTTTCAAAGTGCTTTTTTATCTGCAATATGGGCTCAGAAAGTGGCAGTCTCTGATCAGACAGCAAAGAAAAGCAGCACCTGTCTCTGTCCTCATCTACTGAATCCTTAACCACATAGCAGGTGGAAAGGGAGACACTGCTTGGTATCTGTACCCCCAGCTGGTCTCAGGGATGAGCCTTTGGCTGCAAGGGAGCCTTGATCGTGTGCCTGTAGCACCCCTTTACCTGTCTTTCTTAGCAGTTGTCCATTGACTCTGAATTGCCTGTGCTTATTGCTGTTAAGAATTTAAGCAACTGGAAAAAGAAAATGGCATGTGTGTGCTTTGGGCATTGGCCTTATTTGTTTTAGGGACTTAAGCTAAGGAGTTAACTTTAACTGATGTTAATGGTTTGGTATTTTCACTCTGGAGCTTTTACATACAGAATAATTTTCTTAAAATCTGATTCAAAGCTCAGCTGCTGGGGGGTTTGGGGTTTTGAATGTATAAACATGTGGGAAAGTTAATCTTGTCATGTTTTCTGTTCTGTCTCGCTCTTCTTCCCCAAGGTATGCAAGATCAAAATCCAATTAATGCTGAAAAAGCAAAGATTCTGGTGCAGCTTCAAGAAGCTTGAAGACCCCAAAGCTTTATGCAACTGATGGCATAAAGAACTTTTATTGTTCTTTTGGCCCTTGTGTTGTGTAAATTCAGAAACCAGATTACATCTTTAGGGATTGATGTTCTTAGAAGATCCTGGTCAGGATCTACAAGCAGGAGTGCAAAAATTTTGTGAGAGTTCGAACTTCTGCTGTAATTAGAAGTGCTCTGGATCATCCAGCACAGCAATATTTGGGTTTTTTTCTACTCTACAGTCTTGCTTCTGTCTTAAACCATATTCAGACTGAAGTGCAGTCCTTGCTTATTCACAGAAACAGACGTTCCTCTCTAGCTGTATCAACATCTGCTTTGGCTTTGGTAGTACAAGGTGAACACAGCCAGGGGCAGGGGCTTCCCAGGGCTCCAGCACACCTGAACGTGCCAAAAAAAATCCATGTGAGCTAAGAGGAAGGCGAATAGTGGGTGTGACCTGACAGTAAGGTTGATTTATTTGATTTTCCTTAGTTGGCTGGGTTGCACTGGTGGGGTTGTACAACCCAGGAGGGAGTAGGACAGACAAGATGAAGAAGTGGCCATGTCATTTTGAGGAGATCCTGGTTTGGCACCTCTTGGGTACAGCCTTTCCCAGGGTTTTTCAGGAAAGCCTCTTGTGATGAAAACTGCTGTTCCTGAGGGCTGTAGAAGGGAAGGCTCCTAATCTGAAATTAAAGAGGCGAAGCCTTGGTGTGTGCAGAGGGGAGGTTCTTAGCTGGAGAGCCGACTTGAGTATGCCTGCAGCATGTAAAGGTTTCACTGGAACAGGATTGCAAAGAAATTGTTGGTGGGGGGCAGTGGGGCTGCAACATGAGAGTATTTTATTTGAATTACATTGATAAGGATGAAATGCATCAGGTTTTTATTTCTAAAATGACATTTCAGTTAGCATAAGAAGTATGATGGGTTTTCTGTTTGCCTTTAAAGTTCAAATCAACCCTTAAAAGCTGAAATCAGAGGCTACTTTTTTGATTGGGGCAAAACATTTCTGCAGCCTTTGTTTCCAGAAGTGTTACGGTGGTGGTGGCTTTTCACTGCAATAAAATTTAAACAAAATTATGACTCTTGTCTGAGATGAGACTTGCATGTCGGAAAAAAGGCTTCACTTGAATCACTGTCAATAGGTTTCTATCTCCTTTGCTCTCTGAGCAGGGAGTACCTGGAGGGGCTTAAGAACCTGTAGCTTCTGGCAGAGTTTCTGCATTCATGGTGAAAGCTTCCTAGCATGTCTGCTGCTCTCACTGGGGTAGTTACAACCTGATTTTTAGTTTTCATGTACATTTTAGAGCAGTATTATTTAATTTAAATCCACCTTCCTTCTTTTTCATCTGGAACTGCACCCAAAGCTTTAGGGCCAAATTTAATGCTTCACAATAGCACGGGAGGAAGAGGAGGGATATTCTCAGTTCTACTGCACTGGACCCACACCCACTGCCTGCATTTTGCAGAGTCAGACAAGACTTAGAGGGCCATCAGATGTACCTGCAGAATGTAAATCCTCATCAGTTTAGAGAGCCTGAGCAGGCTGTAACAGGGACTCCTCACCCATTGCCTGCTGTGACAGCCATCATATATAAAGAACTCCAAACCATTTTCAGAAGTTCAGTCTTGATACTTAAAATCATGTGCCCAGTAGCAATATTGGCTTTATAGCAATTTATGATCTTTTCTTGCCTTCTCTCTTGGCTGTCATGCAGGCAGTAAATTACCAATCTCTATTTTTATTTCCTCTCCTTTTGGTGATAACCAGTTTAATACCTTTTCCCTTGCTTACATCCATCTTTGTTTTCCAGATATCAGCAACTTGTTCTCTCAGATGATCTGATGAATGGAACTAGTTTAACTCAAGAGTTCTTGTCCTTAAATGCCACACGAGCTTTTGGAGTTTTTGTGCTGTCTTACCCAATCTTTTTCTAGCTGTTGTAACTGAGCATGTAATGGTTTCTCCAAACCTTCTCTTTGTTTCTGTACTTCAGAGCCACCCCATGGAGATGTGCACAGACTGTTTTGGGAGCAGAGGGGAGTGTGCAGTCATTGCAGTGTCATTGCAGACACATCACTCTTCCCAAACAGAAGGGAAGCTCTGATTACCCAAATGGTGAGCTCTGCTTTTTTCTCACCTGGACTGTTTTGACACTGGGAGGTCTCCCCAGGCTGTGAGTCCTTGGATGAACCACTGCCTTCACAAGAGATGGATTTGTGGGGTTCACAGGGCCACCTGTTGAGAAACTACTTTTCTCATCTCTAACAAAGCATTCCCCCTGCTCTTGCACACATTATTCTGTCCTTTTCAAATAGTGAATTCCTCTGTGTGATGTATCTTTTAAGAAAAGAAGAAATAGTAAGAGCAACTGATAGAAGTTGATGTCATTTAACATTCCTGGGCAAGGTGATAGTAGAATTAAAGGAGAAAAGTCCTCTATTGGAGGTGTAGGTGTGGTGATACTGCACCTTGAAGGTCTAGTAAATCTCTAGGAACTGTATCAGTCTGATTTCTTGTAAGCAGACAGGTAACAACAGGCCCTAGGGCAGTATTATCTGGTTGAGTAGCTAAGTGGGCAGGGGGATGTTTTAGCTGGATGCAGTCCCTGTACTGAAGGATCTCAGACAGCTCCGTAGCTGCTATTAGAGCACAAATATATACTGTATATACTGTATGTATCACCTTCAAATATATACTGTATAACTGAAAACAAACAACAAAAGTAATGTGTCTACTCTGCTATGGAAAGTCTTCGTCCTCTAAAGCCACTCCTGCCAGTTCCTCAAAGTTGTCCTAGAGCTTTCTGTGTCCCCTCGTGCATCTTGAATGAGATCAATGACTTCCTAGGCTGGCTCTAATGGGGTGGCTCATTCCACCGAGCTGCCCTCTGAAGAAGCCACAAGGAAATCCTGCTGAGTAAGGAGAGTTTCTGTTAATGTGTAATCGAGTTGTGATAAGACCAGCTAATAAAGATAAGGTTCCCAACAAGTGGCACGGGACAATGAGCAGGGAAATGGAGTATGGAAAACTCTGTGATTGATCATGACCCCTGGCTGCATTGTTCAAAGGAAAAACCATGCTGAAGAGGATGCATGGGCATGCTGCTGAGGGTGGGGAGAAAGCAGGAGGAACCTAGGGAAAAGAGTAGGAAGCAGGAAAGTGATTGTTCCTCTGTGACCTTGAAGGCAGCACTCTGACCCTGGGGAAGGCTGTCTAAGGGTAGTTTAGTCCTATTGCCCTCATAGCTGAAAGGCCAGAGGGCATTCAATGGCACTCTGTGGGTTGATCTGGTTTTTAATGCATGGAGAAGGGCTCATTCCTGCTCGATCTCTGGGGACTTCAGTGGAACACCCTGCCCTGGACGAGTTGGTCAGCAGGGTCTGGGACAGTGGGGCAGGGCTGTGTGTCCCCTCCAGCCAGGGGAGGGACAGGACAGCAGATGGCATCTCCCTCACGTTTGGTGGTCTTTAACTCAGCACTGTCGCCACTGCCAGGATCATTTATGCTGGATACACACCTCACTGTGTCACTGCTCTGCTTTTTTTTGACCCGAGGTGTAAATCTGTGGGCCAAATCACTCGCTATCTGACCCATGAAAATTTAATTTTTTTCCCTTTCAGAGTAGTATCTTAAAATTGCAGGCTTTGTTAAGTAAATGCCAAAAGGTAAGCTTGCTCTTAGATGTTCCGTGCAGGGCAGGGAGCAGTTGTAAAGCCAATAAATGAGGGTGATTTTGTAGACTTGCATTTTTTTCTGAGTATGCCACTGTGTGTCAGGCTTCAGCTTTGCTATGTGTTTGCCAGAAAATCAGCTGCTGACTGACACTGCAGCCCTGGTAAAGAGATGGGGAACAAGGGTGGGAAGGGACTTGAAAGAAAAATTATATTGGTGCCTCGGACCTGCAGTCCCTCTTTTTGAATAGCAGTTACAACAGAGACCATTTGGGCACAGCTATTTTTTTCCCCACCCCTGTACATCTGTCTTGCAACCTGAATGGTGATGGGTTTAAGAAGCTCTTAGCCTGGGTCATATTTGAAGGACTGGTCTAGTGTTGAACAAGCATGAGTGTCAAGTAAGAAATTTTTACCTGCATATGATAATTCAGGGAGAACACGATTGAAAAGAAGTGCTGATTTTTCCTGTCTATCAGCTTGATCCTTGACTTGTTTAGGTGCTTATGACCGTGGTTCAGTAGTATCACATTAGTATCAGTTATGCAAGGCATGGAAATAAGGCAGTTCTAGCTGGCATCAAGAAATGGATGATAAAACCTGATAAGCTCCAAGTAGCTTTTGTATTGTCTTATGTTTGGCATGTTTTCTTAAAAATTATTAATGTTGTGGCTGTGAAGATGAGTTAAGAATTTCAGTGTGCAGGATGCTGAGGAGACATTGGTTTTGGCTCCACAGAGAACTGAGATGAGGTTCACTGAGTATTGCTGAAAGAGTCTACAACAGGCCAGCAGGAGCTGTTCGTGTAAAAACTGCTCCATGCCTGTGTCCTTAGGTCCTTTTGCAACTGTTTAGGTGAATCAACAGCTTTTGCCAAAAAGCTGGGATGAGGAGGAGCACCAGGAGTTATGACTCTGGCAAGCTGAAGCTGCAGATGGCCACAAACAGTGGCTTTGGGAGAGGTGGGAACTGCTCTTTTTCAGAAGTGGTGTCAACACCACGGTGAAAATTTAAACACTGTGTAATTTTGCCTGATGAAGGTCAGTGCAGCAGCATCTGCAGCTACCCTGAATTAGTGGGTTGTGCTTTTACTGAGCGAAAACATTTCTCTCCTGCCAATGGCCACCTGGAAGTTATTTGTAAGTAAAGGAGGAAAGCTTCATCAACATGTATGACTTCAGTTCCCAAGTCACTTGTATAAAAAAAATCACCTTCTAAATGGATAAAAAGGAGTGGGAGGTGTAAGAGACTCAAGAAAATAATTCAACACCCTGAAAGGCCAAAGACATTATTAATAAGCCTATTCTGCTGCTGCCTAGCTGAGGACAAAGTGCTGAAGACATCCTTCAGTGCCAGCACCTGCTTGCACCCTCAGAGAGTGGTGTACTTCACTTTTGTTCAGATGCTCAAATGCCATTGAAACTCAGGCACAGGTTGTGATTCTTGGGTGTCCTGTGCAGGGCCAGGAATTGGACTCTATGATCCTTATGGGTCCCTTCCATCTCAGCACATCCTATGATTCTGTGAAAGCAAAATCCTCTGAGAGGGGGTGATTTGAAGATAAATTTGCGTTTGGCAGAGCCTTGTCTGGGCTGCGGGGCTGTGATGTGCCCCACTCTGGGCCAGTGCTGAGCACAGGGACACCACAGCACTTTGTGGCCAGCACAGTGCTTGGTCCAGTGTCCCTCCCTCAACGCTGCTCTCTGTGAGTCTGAAAAGAGAGCGGTGATGTCCAGGTTCAAGTGCAGGCCAAGTATGAAGAAAACAAAACAAAGATTCAGCAGCCTCCTGTGATTTAGACGGGCACAGCTCCCACGCCGGAGGACAAAACTGCGCTCTTTGGATAAGCGCTTATCGTTCCTGAAGCTGGCACAGCAGAGCAGAGCAGTCCATGCTTCAAAAAGCAAAGTAATTAATTCTCCTTGCTCTCAGCCACAGCAGTCTCCGATGTGCAATGCTGCACTGCAACCAGGCATGGAGAAACTTTCTTCCCAATCAAAAGAAGTATTCATTTTTTTCTGCTCTGATACAGCAGGGTTGGTCTTCCTTTTAATATTACTGGAGACAATGTCTTCCTTGCCTTTCCATGACCTTCAGTGTTTGTGCTTTGTATTAAAATTTCCATTCTCCCTCCTTATTCAAATGCTGGCATTAAAAAGAAAAAAAGATTAAAATTCCTTTTGTTTAAATCCCTAATAAAGCAGCCTTAGAGCATGCCAGCCTTCAGATGTAGGGATAGGTCTTGGCTTGCACTCCTGGCTCTGGACTCTTCACCTGGGCCATGCTGGGTCAAACTCCTGGACCCTCACCACAACACAAGGGCTCCTTGCCTGCTGTTTGCTCAGTTGTGGTTGAAGTCTGGTGGTAGCTGAGTTTGGGCTGGAGGTTTGGAGCTGTGCTTCCCAATCTGGGGTATTTCTACTCAACCTCTGTATAATGGGGCTGACAGTGCCAAAACCTCTGGCATCCTATTTCTATTGCAGATGCTCCAGTTTGTGTCCCCTTGCTCTTAGCATGTGCAGTGGCCATCCCCAAATGCATCACAAATAATAATGAATAACTATATCAATCAATCAAAATTAGTGCTGATTTAAATTCCTGCCCCAGTACTGAGATGAGAGGGACTGCAAAGCAAAATATGTCAAATTTGCACATTTAGGTACAGATGTATGTTACGTGCCACTGCATGGCAAACTACCTTTTGGTATTAATGATTTGGTGTGAGTGGTTCAGAGAGGCCAAAGAGGCTGAATCGTTCCATTCCTCTTGGTCTGAGGAGATAACAATGCTCTTTAAACCATGAGGGGTTTAATTGCACATGATTTGTTTATAAGGCACACTGTGACCTCCTACTATATTGGAAGAAGAAATTCCCTCTGTGTGGGAATAAAAGACAGCTGCAGCAATGGCCAGAAATGCTACCCAGGCTGGGGGAGCACCTGGCACCTCCCCCTGGGGTCCCCTGTGCTGGTTTTGGCTGTGGTAGAGTTAATTTTCTTTACAGTACCTGGTTTGGGGGTATGTTTTAGATTTGTGCTTCACTGAGTTGAATATGGCAACTCAAACTGCTCTATGATTCTGTAATATCCCAAACCATTGGTCATCCTCAGCAATAAAAGTTGTGGAAGAAGGAAGAGTGGCATGTTTGGAGTGAAGGTGTTTGTCTTCCCCAGTCACTGTTACATGGGACAGGGCCCCTGTTCTCTTGGCAATGCCTGAACACCTGGCTGCCCATGGGATGTGGTTAATGAATTCCTTGTTTAGCTTTGCTTGTGTACATGGCTTTGGCTTTATCTATTAAACTGTCTTTATCTCAACCCACGAGTTTTCCCACTTTTACCCTCCCAATTCTCTTCCCCATCCAGCTGAGGGGGAGTGAGTGAGCAGCTGTGTGGGGCTGAGGTGCCAGCTGGGGTTAAACCACAACACCACCCAAAATGGGTCTCTGCAAAAAGATGGATGGAGCATGTTTAGGAAGAGACTTAAAGGTGGAAGGAATTAAGGCAGGAAGGTGAAAGCTTTGCCTGGAGAGTTGGGCTGGAGAAGACACATGTCCTGGCAGGACTGTGTGGGATGAGGGTCTCTGAGAAGCCCCAGTCCCAGCCTGCTCATTTCTCCCCTTGTGCTTTGCCTCTTGAAGAGGGAAAGGCTTTGGGTGAAAGGCTTAGAAATCCCAATGAAACAGCAATGACTTGATACAAATATGAAATGAAGCTTCCTTTCAGAGGAGTCAAGACAATACCAAACTGAACTCAGCTCTTGCCTTTAACACATGCAGCAGTCTTGTGCATACCTACATACATCTCACTTTCTCTGTCCATGAAGTTGGGTTAATGCTATTGTTCCTTTAACTATCTTACAGATGTTTGCAAAACTAGTATTTTTTAGATTAAAATTGCTGCACACTAAATTTTACATTATATATTGCACTGGGATGATCTAGACTTTTAAGAAAGATTAAAACAAAATAGGAAGGTGAGGGTGAGTTTGTGTGCTGAGGAAGCTACAAAGATGTCTCATTTACTGTGCCTGAACCAGCTTGCTGGATGCGTTAGGTACACGTAAATCATGAAAATTTTAATTTAATTGGAACTACCATTTTGGTGCCTCAGTTTGAGGGAAATAAGAAAACCATAGACCCCCCCCTGCTTTTGCTTGCTGTGCTCAAGACGTGCTGTGTGATTTGCTCTGACAATTACCCGGTCACTCAGCTCTTACCTCTGAGCTTGCAGTAATCTGATTGGGATATGGTTCAACTGCATAACACCCGAGAAACCCTGCCTGGTGCTTTTTGTGCTGCTTTTTCATTCCTTCGCTGTGTATCTCACACGCATTCACTTTTCCTGCTGTATTATGAATATTTTCAGTGTTACGCTCCAGAGCCACAGGCCCCATTCATAACTGCTTTCCATTAGTCTCTGACCAAACGCGTACAGAAGATTTCCTTCTCAGGTCTTTCTTTTTACCCAGCAGACAGTAAAAATGTTCCTTTCCATTGCTGGTGTGATTTTTCCTTGCTAACAAGATGCCAAATGGACTTCCTACAATGTTGCCTTATGTGCTTCTGAAATTTATTGTTTTCCTCCTTCCGTAAGCTGGTAAGGTTTCAGGATGTGTCTTTTTGCTACCTAAGAATATTCCAGGGCTACAAGAAGACAAGGAATGCTTAAGTGGTCAAATTTCTGCCGACAGCAAACATAATGCATAAGTATCACTTATCTTGGTTGCCACTTTGTCTGTGTGTGTATTTCTCTAGATTTTTAAAATTATCATCACATAATTATCATTTATGCTCATAGTCACTCAGATTTCTTGTGTATCCCAGCACTTCCCTTCCAGTTTGTCCTGGTCCACATGGTGCTGGGATATCCCTTCTTCCTAGAGTGAATCCTGCAACTGCTGAGTTTTACCCTGCAGGTGCAGGTTTCTTTCACCATTCATTGGCTGACTTTCAAAGAGACACATTAAATGAAATTCCCAAAGGTCAGAATTGGAGATTTGAGGCTAGAAATAGTGCTACTGCAGAATTGTGGTTGAAAAGTGAAGAGCTTTTTTTTTTCTTTTTCTTCCTTAAAAAAAATAGTATTTGAGAAAACTGAACTGAATCATTTAGACTGCAGGGAGTTTACAGTTGCTTAAGTTGCTGCCTCAAAAGTTCGCAGGGCTTGGTTAAATGAGGCTTTTACCCACCTGATCAAGTTAAAGATGTCCCTGCCCAGAGCAGTGGTGTTGAATGAGATGATCTTTAAAGGTTCCTTGTGATCTGAACCATTCTGTGATGCTCTTCTCTGTTGTCTGAGTGGTCTCTCACTATTCACATTTAATAAGGCTTCTGCCTGACCTGTCTAAATGGTGTACTTGGAGTCCCCATATCTCTAACACCAGTAAAGACCTTCTCAGCATCTTATGGACTGAGCAGAAGTGTGTATATGATGAAAATTCATTCTCTTGTCAGCAAAAATCAGACAAAATTTAAAAAGTAGAGGCCACCTAATTCAAGTTGTTGCTGACTTTGCAGTGATGGATTTTTCTACAAGCCACAATTAAAAAAAAAAAAATGTTGCAAAAGTTTAAAAATCTGATTTATTTTTGTGTGCTTAACTAGATTTCTTCTGATTAGAAAATGTCAACACTTAGGTTAAAATGCACTGTGAAAAACATCAACCAACACCCGAGTGCCAGGGGCTGCTGGTACTGGTTCCTGCCCAGGAAAGGCTGTCCTGATGCCTTAGGTTCAGTCCTGAGCCATCTCCTCGCTGCAGGGCCCTGCCAGGACATCCCTGCTCGCCGTGGTGCCAGTGCCAGGCTCCGGGCATGCAGGGCTGTGTGGGAGGAAGCTCCGTGTCAGAGCCTGTTTTCATCGTGTGCAACCAGAGCCCAAGGCCGGGGCCGTCCCTCACGGCTGCCGTGCACAAACAATGTCCCCATTGTCCCTCGCCGCTCGGCCTCTCCTGGAAACGCAGGCCCTGCGTCCGTATTAATCAAAAACAAAGCCAGCTTCCAGTGCCCAGCTCCTGAACCCACTCTGGCAGCCACTCTGAAGCAGCTTCTGTGGGGACCTGGGCTGCTTTAAGCTCAGAAAAAAGGGGTCCTGGGCACAGCGTTCCTGGGGGCTGAAGGTTTGGTCCCACACCAGAAGCCGAGGTTTGGTCCCACACCACAACCTGAGGTTTGGTCCCACACCAGAAGCCGAGGTTTGGTCCCACACCAGAAGCTGAGGTTTGGTCCCACACCAGAAGCCGAGGTTTGCTCCCACACCAGAAGCCGAGGTTTGGTCCCACACCAGAAGGCCCCTGCACAAACCCCTCAGTGCCACCAGGCTGCCCACGCTGGCAAAGGCCGTGCCAGTCCTTGGCCAGGCTGTTTGCTGGGGGACAGCTTCAGCCTTGTTATCTGTGTGATGACAGACTGCGGGGCCACTGCTACTGTTTCATTTGAATTGCAGAGATCTCAAAGAGCCCCAGTCCTGTGCCCTAATCCCATCATATCTGGGATGTACAAATACAGAAAAACCCAGGTGGGTCTTGTTCTTCCTAAACCTCTTGCTGAGCTCCCTGGGAGCACTGCTAGTTAAGCAAAGTAGGTCAGCACTCCAAACACGCAGATGTACAACACACATCAGACATGAGAGATGCAAACTGGAGTATTAAGCCATCAAGTGGCTGTTAAAAACTTCATAAGGGCAATTAAAATATTACCATTCTTTCACACAAGCACTGCAAACCAAGGTGTCAATTAGTTTCAGTTACAACTTGAGTTCTGGACAAGCATCTTCAGATGCATTTTCTTTTTGGTCACCTGATGTTTGCATCCATGACTGCACAGCCATCTGCCTCCACCCTGCAGATGAACATCTGAGCTCTGTGTGATGGGACAGGTCCATGCCCACCCAGGGAGGAGCTGATGTCACTTCCCCCCTTTTTACTGTTGTCTTGTGACACACAAATGCAGTAAGCAAAGTGCTGCCCCATCCACTCACTCCTCTTCAGCAATGAACCAGACAACTTTATTGTAAGGAAAAGTCACTTGTTGCCACCCACTGCAAGCCTCTGTCTACACTTATATGTTGTGCTGATGATTAATAAAAATAACTACATATGGGTGAATCACAGGGGTGGTTTCATTCATTCATTCAGTTTGTGACTGCAATCAAAATAAAAGGTGTTCCCCAAAGGCTCATTCCCAAGCACTATCTGCATCCCTCCTGCAGGAAAGAGCTGATTGACATGGGGGAATAAACATCAATATTCAGTGAGTTCACTTTAATCCAGTTAGTATTTGCCAAGCCAAATACCACAGAACCAGTTAAAACTCTCATCGCAGCTCTAAAGACATCAAGTTCCTATGAACAAAGTTTGGGCTGAGTTTGGTAGGGGTTTTTTTGGGGGGCTTTTATTTTTTTATTTTAGAGTAAAATAAAAGAGTTGAGAAAAAGGTTACCAAAATTTTTAGCCTTTGTTTTATTGAGTTACAACAAATGAGCAACAAGTTAGAAAAGTTGGATTTATTCAAACTCCCTAGCATCCTATTTGTGCAGCGTACTGAAATGGGGGCAAGTTCTCCAAAGGCAGCTCGGCAGAGGAATGCACTGGACGGCTCTTGCACCCAGGCTCCTGCTCTCCCTCTGTTCCCTCCTCACATGTGCACAGACAGACACCCCCATGCAAATCCAAATCAGCAGTATTCGAAAAAAAGTGCACTCAGGAACCTAGGAGTCATCTAAAAATTTAGTGGCAAGGGTTAATAAGAAACTTCTGTTGTGCGCTACAATGTCTAAAGCTGGAGGGCAGACTGCTGGTTATGGTGTCCATCGCTGTACCAGCCAAAGAAACACAAACAAGTTTGGATTATGAAGCATCTTAACCTCCTCACTCCAACCCCTCTGGGAGTTGTTCTGCATGTTTAAACAGAAAGTGCTAAAAAAATCCGCAAACCCAAACCAATAACCAAAAAAAGGCATTCTAGCCAAATCTTCAGAGACCCACAGCTGGGGCTGGCTGGTGAAAAGTGAAGTACAGGAGCTGGAGAAGATTTGCCTTGTAGGAGCATGGAAAAGCAGAGATTTAAATACTTCAACCAGTAGCAGGTGGCCATAGAACAAAAAAGTCAAAACAACAAGAAAAAAAACAAAAAAAAAACCAAACCCCACCGCTCCAGGACATGTTTAACTGGTCTGAAATGTAAACCGGGGTGGGGATCTGGGCTCAGGTGTTGATCTGCACCAAGACAACTCCAAAAGATTGCAACTCTTTCTTAAAACATTTCAGGAAAAAAAATCTCCTCTCCCTCTTCCACAAAAGACACTTCCCTCCCCCCAACCAACCCCAAAATTTCTCAATTGCATTATATGCAAGAATAACTTGCACCTATTAAAAAAATTAACAAAATTTTTATGTTGTACAAATCTGTTCCAGTAGAGGAAGAGGCTGGGCAGGAAAGTGGGTGGGAGAGAAACTAAGAGAAACCTATGTACAAGGACCTTTTCCCCTTTCTTTCTTCTCTTTTGTAATGCAGTAGTAGGACTTTGGCACTATCAACAATTCCATGATGATGCTCCACGAGAGGATTTCTCACTGTGCCTCCACAAGCGCAGTTTGAGACCTGGAGTCACAACACGCTCTCTCACCCAGGCAGGAAAATAGAGTTTTCTTCTATTTTCAGGCAGCATTTCCCCTTCAACATCAGGACAGTACAGCTGAGGAGTATCCCTGCAAAAATCATAACAGCGGCGTATTATTTTTTAAGGCACTATGAACTGTCTGAGCTGTTAACTAAGATGGCATCTGGTTTACATCCCTGCACAGATGGTAACACTGTTTGTGTAAACTGTACCCTGAGGCCTATCCTTATCACGGCCTCGTGTGGTAGGGTGTTGGATTTTTGCTGCATGTGACACCCAGCTAATAATCCCCTATAGATTTCTAACAGGGAGATACAGTCCAGCCTTGACTCAGGCAGATTCTCACACTCACTCAAAGATGATGCACACACGTGTTTGGGGCAACTACTTTGCAATCACAGGGCAGACAGTGCTGAAGCCAAGAAGACTTCAGGTCTTTCTCCCCCAGTAAATCCCCTAGTAGTACTTTTTGTTTTACATGATTTTAGAAAATTATACAAACTACATGGAAATGGAATGAGTTGGATGTGCTTGTGCTCTGCAGAGCAGCTTGCTGGTTCTGCTATGACTCCTACATCTACATAAAGGCTGCACAATGGACCAGAGATTAAAAAATGACCCCTCAAAGCCCAACCTTCAAATAGCCACCACTTCCCACATATCCCCAGTTCCCAGCAAAAAGCAAGGGCTCTATAACAGGGATTATGCTCAGTTTTACCACACTGAGGTGTGAACGTGCAAGAAGTACAAACATCCTCCTCACCCACCCTGCAGCAGTGCTCACTGAAACCTGAGATAACTTGCTATTTCACACCTCTTATGGATGTTGCTATCTGGTCTGTTATTTCCCATAAAAGCAGTGAGCTCTATCTGGCATCTGCAATGCAGAAAGCAATGCAGTCAAGCCCAGGAAAAGGCAATAGGCTTACACCAACATCAAGGGGAAATGTCCTTCCCCCATCCTAGAGACCTTCCCACACAGGCCCCTGTTCTTCCTGAGTCACTGGAAAATTTTAATTGCTGCACTGGGTTTTTCTTCTCCCTCTGAAATCCCTCATTGTATTAGAGCTTGGGTCTCTAATGCACCTCACTGGTTTCAGGGGAAAAAGCATGTCCTCCCTACTTCAGCCTCATTCCCTCGAATGTTTCAGAGTAACCTGAATTCTGCAAAAACCACTGGTCAATTCCATGCTGACTTACTTCAGGATGCTGACTTGGATCCCAGGACCAGTAACAGACACTACTGTGAGCTTTTTAAATGAAACCTAAATCTCAAGAAAATTGAGAACCTGGGCAGAAAGTGAGAAACCCCAGTGCTGTTCACTTTTAGTGGTTTGGGACACTGAGGAATGCACTGGGCCACCAGCAAACAAGTGATCTCAGCTCCTGCAGCAGGGCAGAAGGGGCTGGAGATGCCAAAAGGACCCAGACTACTCTTTTGCACAGTATCATGCATTCAGCAGATGCAAGGGATGACTGCCTTCAGGCGGTTTTTTTCCTACTCTGCAACTTTCACGCGTGGTTTTACTTTGGCCAATCTCCTCAGAGCAGTGGCCACAGCCATGGAGAGCCAGGGTGTTCAGCTACCTCATTCCCACCATGAGCCACAGGCTTTGGTGCCTACATCTTACAGGGTTCATGCTTAAAAAAAGGAGGTCATGAAATAACTCTAAAAAAAGACAGTTTACTGTGGAAAGGTGGTGATGGGGGAAAAAAAGTATCATTCTGAGAAAAAACAAAAGCTCTGATCTTGGGAAAACCCCACAGGGAGCCAACACTGAAGAGAGCCAGCAGCAGCTGCCAACCACTGGCACGCTCTGGTCCCGCTCTCCTGGCTGAGCCACAGTTTGCTGTATTTAATTCAGAACCAGTTTCTGTTTGTCGAGTTTGTGCAAAGGAGGACAACAGACCTAATTTTGACCTGTGCTGCAGGAAAGCAGGAATCTCCCTATTGATGGAAAGGGAGCTAAAGCACTCTCCTGACAGAGCAGTGGGGCCTCCCTACAAGAGGGACACAAGGCTTCACGAGTCTCTGGAACACTTCCAGAGATGGCTCTAGTGCACCCTACAGCAGCCACCCAACATCTGCAAGGCCCTGGTACTCTATGGGGACAGGTCTCCCAGCCTCACTGCTCAAATGACCCATTCCATGGAATAAATCCAATTTTGCCAAAAGTTTCAGATACAGACTTAGAGATCCAGAGCCTCTTGGTCCCGGGATGGCACTGCAGAGCCTGGCATGAATTCTGCACTCACAGAGGCCCAGTCCCTTGTGAATTTCCCTCTTGCTGCAGCAGCAGCAGAATCTGCCAAACACAGATCAGTTTTGAAAAAACCCAAATTTTTTAAGGCATAACGTCTGTCTAGGCTGTAAAACACATGCTCTCTAATAGTTCCAAAATCTCCTACAGCTACATATAGGAGAAGAGAGTGACTGAGATGGTCTGGAAGAGCTGAGTTTTTACAGAAGCCACACCTGAATTCAGGCAAGAGGAGTATGGAGGTCAATCCCCAAAAAACATTCATTTTAGACTACATAGTTCAAGCTGGCAAAACAGCAACACCATGAATATGAAAGGAGCACACTTCTGCCTGATGCAGGGTTCAGCAGTGAAAGACTGACACAGTAAGTGTGGCTGTGTGAGAGCCAAGATGAGTCCCTTGTCAGCTCCCCAGTCCACCTCTTACATGAGGTACCTGAGGAGCATGTCAGGAAAAGTCAGGCTTTTATAACAACAGGCAGAAATAAGCTCTCTGTCAGGTCATACAGTCTCTGCTTTTGAGTCATACCCTGGATGTCACTTAGGATAACACCTTGTTAATTTAACACCAAAGTTTTAGCTGAAAATTTCTAAGATTGGCTGCAAAATGAAAGCTTAGATAAAGTAGCTGAGATTTTTCCATGAGTCCCATCAATGTGGGGTATAAAGCTTCCAAATTTTGTGTCACAACGACTGTGACACTGCCTCCACGTGTGCATCAGAGAGCAGGCACCAACATTTTTGGGCTGAGACTTACAGGCAGAATAAAGGACAATTAAAAAGACTTTTGTCAAGTCCCCAGACCAGCACCCTGAGAAACTGGCAAAGAGCAGAGGACAAAATGGCCCTCTGATCTCACTGCTTTGCAGAAGTCCTGCTCTGGTGCACCTTTTCTCAGTAGGTGTATTTTACACACAGCCACCAGAAAGCTCCTCATCAAAAGGATCACTCACCAACACTTTAACTGAGATCGAAATTCTTGTAAAAATTCCTCTCTGATAACACTTGAGCACCTCCAGAGCCCTGGAGCTTTATGGTCAACATCTGTACCAGGGCACATGAGGTTCACTCCAACATCCCTGACACTGTTCACAAGCACAAAAATGCAGGCACCAAACCTGCCCTGCTGGAAGGGAGCTGCTGCAGAGCTTGGGTTCATAGTACCAGAGGTTTGCAAGAAACACTGGATTCAGGCAACTCCCCCCGCTCCTGCCTTCCTCCCCATTCCCTCTCCGAGCCCCTGGTCTGCTCCCTCTCAGAATCAATATTTGTAGCTGGAAGGGGGAAGCAATCTGGAATACCAACCCTGAGAAAAAAAAAAAATCCCCCAATGCATTTATTCATCACACATTTGACTTTAAAAGGCAGATCAGATCCTGGCTCTCCCTTCTTATGTGGCTGCACAACAGTGGCACCCCAGTGTGCCTCTGGCTGATGTTCCCACATCCTTCTTCCTTTAATCCCTGCCTTTGACACACACAGGTAACACCTGTTCCTCACACCCCTAATTACCAACTTTTTCAAGGATAATGCAGGACAGTGCCTTGCACTGCAGTCTGAATCGTTAAGGTATTTTGTTATATAGATACTGTCATAATGTTTCTCAAGATTAGCTGACAGAATTCACAGTTAAAAGTAGTACCACTTCAAGATTTATTTTTTTTTTTCCCAAATCAGATAAAATGTCCAGGAGACTTCTGGACAAGTATTGCACATGGAGAAAGTGGAGTGCTAGCCAGTAGAGCTTGCTACCAAAAACTGCACCTCTGCAACAGGTAGTTCAATCCACGTACTGGTAGCTGTAATAGTAGAAGTCTTAAATACAAGTGTGGAGGCACTTCTATCAGTCCTGGCTTCTTTTTTTTTGATTTTAAAATTTTTTAAAATTTTTTTTAAAGAAATGCTAAAGTATATTTTACTTATTAGATGCCAGAAAATTACCAATTTTCTCAAACAGGTGTTCTCTCACTATAGTTTATAATGCAAGATGCTGAGCTTTCTGTAGGATAAGCTCTTAAGTTCTGGCTTAAGGAACCTCTGGTTTGGGAGCGACAGATTCAGTTATACTGGAAAATGTTACAGGCTCTAGTGAACTCAATTCAACATGCAAGAAATGCTGACAGTGCTTGCTCCAGATTTACACCTGCGCAACTGTGATCAGAAACAGGTTTCAGATCTCCAAATAACAAGTCCTTTCACATTGGGAAAGATCATATAAAGCCCCCGTAAAGCCAGACCCTGCAGCTTGCTTTTAAATTCAAGGTTCTGTGAAAAAGAGCTGCTAAACACCCACACAGCTTAGTCTGGGGCATTTCCTAAGCCTCTAGTGTGAGCAAGCAGAACAAAGCAGACTGGAGCCAGTTCTCACCTGCAAGAGGATGAAAGCACATTTGCATGAGCCACTTCAGTTCCCACTTTTTTTTTTTTTTGCTTGCTTGCTTTTGCATAAAGAAGCATCTGTGTCCTAGGCCCTTCCCCCAGTGACCTTTTGTTTTGAACATGGCAGGATGCTGCAAAGGAAGGACCTGAGACGCAAAAACAGGCACAGCCTCTATTCAGTGATCTCTCAGCAAGGGGGATATTAGCAACTAGTGTAACTTACTATTTCTTCGTGTGGTTCAGCTAGCACGTTTTATGTAAAGTGCTGCAGAGGTTACACAGGTTGTTTAAAGGCAGAAAGTTTTAAGGTTTAATCGCTTATTGCCAAAAAAAAAAAAAAAAAAATTTTAGAAAAACCTCCCTTACCCAGGACTTGACCCACAAGGAGACAAGAACTAAGGCAAATGGCACGAGCCCCTCCCCTACCATGCAGTTGGCTTTAATTTACAAGCATAATGGGTCTCCCTGTTGTTCAGGCATCCAGCAGGCACAAGCATCCGGCAGGGATGGGCTCCAGGGATTTACACTGCAGAGGGGCTACAGAATGCTGGAAGCACACCCAGCCAAAGGCAGGCTCAGAGAAAACAGGGCACCATCAGCGTTACCTGTCTATACGTGGGAATTGTCTCCAGATATACTTTCAGAGTCCAAGTCTGCCAGCTCTGTGTGGCCCTCGGGGGCCGTGTGGCTCCAGCTGTCCGTACAGTCCGAGGCAGCGTCCTCCTCGCCCACCGTCACCTCCACCCAGCTGACCTCCGCCGGCTCCTCGTTCTCCTCGCTGCCGTGCCCATCGTGGCTGTTGCACTCCAGCCTCTCCACACCCTCTGCCTGATTCCCCAACAAAGAGTCTTTCAGTGGCTCGCAGTCTCTTTTTGCTCTCACCACTGGTTTCCCCCCATTCTCTTCATTCAGTTTTTTATGCTCCTGGTAATGCTGCCGAGACACCTCATTACCATTCTTTGGACTCTCAGCGTGTTTTGAGCTCTTTTTCTGGCTTTGCTTGTTATGACCATCACCAGCATACTGCTGCTGGTACTGGTCAATCCATTTAAGTGACCCTGTTCTTAGTGAAGACCGGTTTTCCTTGAACCAGCGAACTATTTCAGTTCTTGTGAGCCCAGTTTGAGATGCTAACTGGTCATACTCCTGGGGTGATGGCCACTGGGTCCTTGCAAATGTGCTTTTCAGTAGATGAATTTGCTCTTGTGTTTTCTTCAATGTGGTGGAGGACCCAGATAAAGCACCAGGGAGCTGAGAGGTACTCAGAAGTTCTGCCTGGCTTATTGCACCATTGGGAGTTCCTTGATCCTTAATTTTTCTGTATGATCCCATTGAGTCCAAGACAGCTTGCTCCATGCTGTCCCTTATCTTTCTCCGCTCAGAGAACCATGAATCTATCTCCCTCCTACTCAGCTTAGTCTCCACTCGAAGCCTGTCCAATTCTCCTTGGGTAGGAAAAGAGCATCTTAAGAAGCTCTCCTCAAGGGCCCTAAGCTGCTCTTGAGTTTTCTCTTTGAATCTCTGGGGAGTAAAATCTGTGTATGGGTGAAATGACCGGCCATGTCGACCAGCTGAAGGTGCTATTTGATCTTTCCCTAAAGCCTCACCAGGAACTTGCACAATGCCCCTCTGACTTCTGTACCTGTGGTCACTGAACCACTTCTTGATCTCACTCCTGGAAAGACCTGTTGCCTCTATAAGCCGGTAGACTTCTGCATCATCAGGAAACTGGCTGGCCATGAAACTGGCCTTCAGCTCTGCTATCTGCTCCTTGGTCTTTTTCCGCTCACTGGCCGGTGTCACGGGAACAGCAGTCAGCTTGGCAGGAATCTCAGGCACCTGAACTACGTGAGGACGCTTGGCCTCTGGGGCACTTGATAAGGTCTGTATCGTCCTCTTTTGCCCCTGGTTTGGGGCAACAGCAAGTGTAATTGGTGAACAGGAAACAGTTGAACCGTTTGACACAGGAGTCAAAACCAGGCCAGTCTGGCCCAGTATCTGACAAGGCAAAGCTGTCTGGATGATGGGCTGTGGCATTTTTGCAGTTGCCAAAGGAGCTGGCAGGACGGTGATGGTCTGGGGAACTGCCTGGATAGTACCATTGAACATCTTCTTCCTTGCTTCCTCCACTTCTTCAGGAGACCAACTTATACCATGCTTCAAACGTTGCGTAGCAAACCAGATTCGGATTTGTTCTTCTGGATGTTTTGATGCTGCTGTCAACCACGACAACTCCGCTTGTGTTGGGTAAGGAAACTTATTAAAGGAGTTGATCATGGTTGCATTAGTGTCCAGGGCAGAGTTGTATTTGGTACTGTTCAGAGGGACCGGGACCTTGGGGACAAGGTTGATATTTGGTGGCAGCTGTACAGAGGGCATAACATGGGCTAACACATCATGGAGAAGGTCTCCATTTATACAGGCAATAGCTTCAGTGGCTTCAGTTATGATGCGGGGGAGAGCGCCATCCACGTGGTTTTCCGTAACTCCCTCTTCTGGCTTTTTGGATCCCTTCTTGGTTTCCCCTTTAGGCTTTCCCATTTTCATCACTGGCACTTTATTCGCACTAATTCCCCCATGAAGTGAATCATCACACTCTATATTTTCTAGCCCACTGCTTGTGACAGTGACATCGTTAGTGGTGGTCTCAATGGACTGCTCTAAAACAGTCTGATTATTGCGTTTAATTAATTTCAGCTTAAAGTTAGTCTCTCCCGGGTGGTATTTTGTGTTGTGGTCAGATAAAGAATCATATTTTTTGGTTGTGAAGTTGCATTCAGCACAGACATACAGGGGGTTGAGAATGACATTTGGATGCTGAGTGTCAACATGCTCTGTAAATTCATTTAAGTTCTGTGTTGAGTACGGGCAGTACTTACACTCATAACCACCCTGGGGCTTCTTAGACTGATTTTCAGCTGGGGGCTTTGCCTCAATCACTTCACAGTCTTTGACTGAGTTTTCTGAAGGCCAGTTTTTTTTGGAGTCCTGCTGTGATGCACCAGTCCCCTTGTCTTTAGGAGCCTCTACGCCCTCAGCACCTTCCTGCTCCACGACTTCGGAAGTTCGCACCATACAGGGAGTTGTGGACTTTCTTTTGCTAGCCATGGCACCTGCTGGCAGTGTGCCACTGACCCAGATGATGGCTTCTTCTGACAGGGGGAGCAACCAACGCAGTAGATCTTGCAAAGAGCTCCAAACTTCCCTGATTACTCAACTCTGTCTTGTTTAATAAACCTCTGCCCTGGCTGTGACCATCAGCTCCACCAGCAGACCTGTCAGCTGCATGACACCTGTGAAACAAAGCACATGTTGTTAGGCACTGATCTCTAAAATACAAATTTAGCAGAAAGCCACAGCTCAAGGTGTGTGCATGTGCAATGCATGTGCATATTTTGGATATTGACAAACTCTTCCTCCTCCCCGTGTCATTTTAAGAGTCAAAAATCTCCCCACAAAGAATAAAAGCAATGGGTAATTTGCAATGAAGTGCATCACAGGAAGAAAATGACTTTAGAACAAATAAGATGAACAGACTGGATTTTAATTTCCACTAGACTCAATGTGTTTAGCTGGAAAAAGAAGATACTGCTATAAATACTGCATCTTTTTATAGAAGCTGCAATTCTATTAATTACTATTTTGAAGCCTGCAGATTTGAAATTGAGTGTGATTTATATTAAACTTAATTACTTCCCACTGTCACTTACCTTGTAAATATGTCTACTAAATGACTGTGGTTACTAATGATGGGTGATTTCTAAATAGAGCTATAGGGTCTGCCTTGGTTGTAAAAGTAATGGCAGAAAGAAGAGTTAATGCAAATCAACACTTCCAAAGGTCTGTGTTTTGAGAAAAGGTGGGCTCAAAGCAACTGCAGCAGGAGACTACACAGCAGATTTGTGGAGCCTATCAAGTCTTCTCCAGAAGAAGTTTCCTTAAAACACCACTTTTCACTCAACATTGACAGAAATAGCTACCAAAGGTCACAGAAGCCCTCAGATACCTTTTAAACAGGGTATCTTTCTGTGACCCCACTGATACTCTTATTAAGTCCCAACTTGTGCACATCAGTCCCTACAGAATTAAAAGAAGCCAAACCAAAACATTTTAAAACTTGATTTTTATGCTGCAGCAGTTTCGAAAGTTCCCAAATTCAATAATTCTGTAAAATGTGTTTTTGAAGGATCTGAGGCAAACATCAGTCAGAATAAGCACAAAGAAAAATTACACCTGCTTTTTTAGGATCTACCTGCCCTCAACACGACTGGCTAGAGGGAAAACGAAGAATTTAGTTGTAAAAAGAGTTTCATTAATCAAAAAAAGATTAAAAAAAAGGTCACTCCCCTATTTGACAAGACGCTTTTTTAAATCAATCATTGATTCCAAATTGCTATTCTTCCTGATCAGATGGTCTCTGGTTTCATAATACTTCTACAGTCTTGACAGAAAACTCTGATTTAACAATCAAGGAGTTCTTGGAATTGAGTGGGAGATGCACTGGTGTTTACAAACTGGAGGAGGACGGAAGGTGGAGATTTGCAGAGTGGGTCAGGCCTGCACTGAATTCTGCAGAAGTGTTCTAAATGGAGAATCTGAACTAGAGATCAAATGGAAGATGCCCCTACCCATTGTAGGGGGGACAGACTGGATGATCTTTAAAGATCCTTTCCAAATGCACATTTGTTTATTGTAAAGATTGTACATGATAAGCTGCATCCAGAACTGAAGACATGAAGATCTAACAAAATAAAATCCCACTGCAGTCACATCTGGACACATCCAGCATCAACTTTACAACCACCTGAGTGCTGTCCCTGTATCTGCTCCTCTTGCTTGAGCCTCGGCAGGAGAAACTGTGAAAGCAGCCGCCAGCTTCTCAGTTCTGTCTGCAGCTGAGGAACACTCTGCAGGTCTCCAGAGCACAGTGCTGCCGCTCTGCCTGTCACAGATCACACCATTCCTGGACATGTGGAAACTCAAAATGATACACTGCCAGAGGAAGCAGCTCCAGCTGGGGATAAGAGCAGGGATGGCAGCTTCCAGCTCTACGCACTCAAAACCCAGCAGGAAGCAACTCGCCATACACGGAACACTTGGTGTGCGAATTCGCCACGCAGCACCTCCATGGATAAGGCTCTTGTGAGACTCAAGCTGTGAAACACCAAGCACACCATGGAGAAGATGCCACGCAGACACCATTTGTTACGGTGCAGATGCCTCTGCACGGTGCTTTGTGTTCACAGCCATTGCCACCCCTGCTCCTCCCACCCTGGCACAGCCCAGGCATGCTCCTGCACACTTGGTGAAGCATCAGAGCATCCGGCTGACTCTCAAAGGTGCATTAAACTCCAGGTGCTTCCCTGGGAAACGGAGCATAAGCCCTGAGCTCTGTGAAACAAGAATGGGGCTGCTCACAGGCTTATGGCTCTGCCTCAGTCAGGATGACCCGGTGCTATCTCCCCCTAACCTGGGACCATGACAGTGTCACCACCATTCCCCAAAGCATTTGCCTCTGAGCCAACATTTCCTTTTCTATTTTTTTCTCCTTCTGCCTTTTAATGATAAAAAAGCAGAACAACAGTGAAAGCAATGATACCTGGTTTTCTGCAGATTTTTGCCGACTGACTGTTAAACTGGATCACACTGAATGTTCTCTATAATTTCTGCATATTCCTTCAAAATTCTCCTTGTACTTCCCCTCACAATCATCCACAGATATTTTGACTGTGATCTGTGACTGGCTCTGTCCCCTTGCAGATGGGATCAGAAGCTAGAGACAAACACACAACTGTCCCAATGCCCATCTTCCTGATCACCCATTTTAAACTGTGCTTGCAGAAAATTTGAAGCTTCTTGCCTTATATCAAATTTGGCTGAAATAGGCCAAAAGATGAGAGAAGGGGGCAGAATGGGCTCAGTAAGCCCAGCTGGTGCCGGAAACAGGGTGAAGGTCACCAGGTCATCTCACTCTTCCCTGTATATCCCATAACATTTGTGACACTGACTTTCTTGGATGAGGGAAGGGAGGTGCCAGGCAGTGCCCCGGGCCAGGGTAAGGAAGATGAGGATGGTGCCGTGGCTCCTGAGATGCTCTCCCTCCCAGGCCATAGCTGCACCCAATGGTCTGCTCCTGTTTTAACATATGACCTCGTGCAAAATTCATGTGGCAACATCAGCAAAAGGAAGAAAATTCAAAGGACATCAAAGACAGAGCAAGGCTTATTTATATTTCACTGAATTTTCTCCCTCCTCCACAGGAAGAAAAAGCTAGGAACATAAAGATAAAGGAATGCGATGGAAGAGAAGGAGTGGAGAGGGAGAAACATCTATGTTACAGCTTTGAATCAATCAAAGGTTTCCTGAAAGTCAGACTAAATGTTTTGAATTCCCTAGTCTCTGGAAGCTCTCTGCTGCACTGAGCTCCCAACTCTTATGGGGACAGGAGGACTGACCTCAAACAAGAATGCTCCAATACAAAGGAAAGGCCAAGGTCCCTTCAAAACATATCTAAGTGTGTGGAAAGACGAAAAATTCTGTCTGCTACAGTTTTGCTGAAAAATTGTACAGTTTGTTGCTTTTCTTCCTTCTTTTCCACAGAATGTTTTTCTGCATGTCTAATTGTTGGCTTTCTAATACTACACTTTGAGTAGTTTTTTTTCTGCCACATGAGAATCACGATGCACCACAGAAATCAAGCCCAGGTCAAATGCTTCTTTTTAGAGGTCAATAAATGCAACAAAAGACTTTTAGTCTAAGATGTGCAGTTTGGGGCACTCATAACTAGCTATGGACTGTCTTTGTCCCTTCAACCCACACCCTGAAAGATGGGGAGGAGGAGAAGCTCAACACTTGCCTGAGCAAGTAGAGTTTATTGGGACCTCCAGGCTACAGGACCTCAGTGAGGATGTAATTTGGGATAAAGCAATAGAAAGTTCCAAAGGAGGATGGGACCCCCTGCAAGACACATCCTAGGGAGGTGCATCATGTACATTTGCAGGGACTGCCACAGCCCATCCCAGAACTTTAGAGAAAGCATCACGAGCATCTCACAGCTTTCAAACATGAGCCACTTGCCAGAACATCAAAGCCCCAGCAGACAGCTTTAAATGTGTGGTGTTGCTCCTGACAAAACTGATAAATGATGCCACTTCAACTCCTGCAATGCAATGGCTTAGCAACTAGCACAGCCTGATGGGAACCTGAGCTGCACTTTATCAGCTGAGCCCTGTCCACAGGACGTGCATTCCTTCAAGGGGCAAAATCCACATCTGATACTCAATGAGGGGCTGCACCATCCTCAGATCAACCTCTATCCCTAAAGCTGGCCCTGTTCAGTTTGTATTTAGTTATGCACAGGACCCTGGACAAATGACCTCTTTTTTTTGGCTGCTGCCACTGTGGAGTGCCCACAGGAGTGGGGTGTAGGGGTACAGTCAGCAGCTGCCTTGTGCACTCCCTGTGTACTCACTGTGCATGGGGAGGGAAGACAGCCCTCATCCCTGCAGCTCACCTGCCACATCTCTTGCTTGTCTCCCCATACTGCAGGGTGTCGAAGGAAAAAAAAATCTCATTTTTGGAATTTTCTTTTTAAATGAACAAATGCACAAAGCAGCAAAAGGCAACCAGGTGAAAAACAAAAGTGCTTGGCTCCAAGCAGAATCTGTCATTGTGAATGAGGTTTAAACCAAACCACAGAGAACCTGTGTGCAGAAACAAAAACTTTTGATTTGCTTTGCTTCAGCAAAGACATCCAGGACAGGAGCACACAGGTCAGAAGCAATGCCTTCTTTCAAACTTATCTCCTCAGAAGTGTGTCACAGCACTTTAGAGTGAGGCCCTAACCTGTCTTCATTTAATTTCTAAAATTTGAAATTTGTGTAAATAATGAAATAATCCAGCCACAGTCCTCTGATCAATTGGACCCCTGTTAAAATGGCTACAGAGCATCTGACAAGAGAATGAAGTGGGATCTTAATGGCAACTCTGTGCATAACTGAGGAAATGCCAAATTTCCTATCTGGTTGCCTAGCCCCAGATTGGGGAAACTGCAGAGAATCACACAGGGAAAATAAACCATGTTTTTAGGCCTGGCTGGCACTGGAAAACACTTGTCTGTGTAGCAATGCCACCTTTCATCAGCATAAGGTAACTGTACAGTTCAAGCTAAGGGATGATAAAAACAAATACAAAAAGTTTTTCTTGCTGAATACTGAAATCTTTTCACTCTCTCCCATCTTTACCTTGTGCACATAGCTAATTTTACACCCTACTTCCCCCACAACAAAAGGCAAATATTTGGGTAGAAACTGAACTCCTTTTCTGCAGTGCTGTTCCCACAGGCTCCTCCAAAGTGGTGGCAGAGCAGGAATTTTCCATGGCACCTGGGACACAGCTCAGTTGCACAAAGCATCATTTAAAACCCCGTGAGCTGTGGCTGGGGAAGTGGTAGGGCAGGGGGGAGATGCTGCCTGTTTTCCCTCATTCCCCAAAACATGACTGAGTCTGGAAAAGGCTAAAGACAACCAAATTTGAAGGTATGTCTAATTAAAAAGCACAGAAAACCTTACTTTTAGCAGAAAGGAAGAAGTGCATCAGAAGTATCATTGCTTTATGCTGCATCTTGCTTTCACAGCCAAGCGCTGGAATAGAGTAAACAGAGGCTGAAAGAGGTTGAACCCTCCAGCAGTGCAAATGGATCTTTACTTTTCACAGATAAACCTTGCTTTTAAAAAAAACCAACCAACCAAACAAGCAAAAAACCCCCAAACACTTTAGGGACACTTGCGTAATTTGCCAATAAAATATTTCTTTTTCATCTCGCTGCATTGTTTGCTCTGCCCTGTACTGGCAGAGAGTTCCCAGCACCTGGCCTCATTTGAAAATGAACAGTGGGAAAACCACCAGCATGAGGATATCTGCAAATAAGCACAGAAATATAGCAGTGTTCATTTGCAACGGCTGGCTGATGTTTGAAGAGGGTGGAAATATTTTATTGCTTTACTGCTTAGGAACTCAGTCTCCACAAACAGGATCCTCTCTGCTATGCAGGACAAGCAACAGCAAATTATACCCTTGTAATTTAACACCCACACCCCCCTCGTCTGAACACGACATTTAATATCACAAAGGTACAAACTCCTCCTTACAGCTTTCCCACGCCCCTTCCCCAGCTTGGGGACACCCCAGCAGAAGTAACAGAGCAGCTACACAGCACAGAGCTCGCTAACAAGGACTTGTTGGGCACGAATTGTTCAGTCCCTGGGTTCCTTTGGAATACCATCCCACTTTATCTCACAGTAAGAGGATCTCAGCAAACCTCCACACAGATGCTCTGCCCTGGGACACCAGGAAGCCCTGCTGCTCACCACTTTGCAAACACTGCAGGTGGCTTTTAAAGCAGGGACACAACTTGCACCACCCTTTTTCCAGAGCTGAAGAATTTGCCACCCCTTCCAGGACAAGTGACCAACCACACCATGAGGGACCTCAGTGTTTCTGTTCATTCCTGGATATCTTCAACCATTTCCTCTCATAACCTTCCACGCCTGCAGGTCCCTGACTTCCCTGGGACCCAAATACTGTGTCCCTCTGAGCATCCTGGATTTTAACATCCAACCCGTGTGGCTGCCCAGAAGTCATGCTCACAGAGTTCAGAGCAGAGCAGAAACTAACTGGTATTACTTGACAGCATCATAACCCCCATGACCATCTACTCTTTGTCCACGACAGCTGCAGCAATGCAAACACAGAGCAGAGCTGTCATCCTGCTCCCCATCACAGATGCTGAACTCACATTCATTGAGGTCGTGGTAACATTTTTCTCCTACAAATACAAGGATGAGAGGGGAGATACACGTTTCATGGTGCAAAAAAAGGAACATGCCTAGGGTGATGTTTTTCCTTCCTTACAACTGTTTTCAGCATGCAGCTGCTACAGTACTATCAAAAAGCTCATCAGCTAGCACAGCAAAAAACATGCTGTTGCTCTCCTCTGTGATAAAACACTTAAAAACATTGCTTAATTACATACAGAAGAATAAGCAGAAGCAAACCAGGGCAAATAATTCCTGCATGATAGATTGGGACTGTAACGATTTCCAAAAAAAACCGAAAAAACCCACACAGAAAGAAAGGCAGGTTTTGTGAACTAGGGCAGAGCTTTTAAAACAGCATTTAAGTCAGACCAGCCCAGAGCTCCAATACTTCTACAGTTCTTTGTAAGCTGAATAAATCCCAATTAAAGGGGAGGTATGCAGATTGTTACAGCAATAATTTTTGCAGACGTGAAAAAATAAAATTGACAGTTTGCATATCTTGGTGCAGACATTTCTAATTATAAAAAAAAAATCCCACATAGATGCTTGTTACAGGATGCCGTGACCATGAATATTTGTCTACAGGGAGGCAGCAATTGATATTTTTTCTTTCTTTTCAGGATCAGAGACTCACACCTTTCAAAGGTGATCAGCAAACCAAACTGCCTCCGGAACTCCTGACTTCCCCATCAACACATCCTGTGAAACTGGATGTCAACACATGAATGGGGGCAGAAGCAAACCCAGTGCACATCCCGCCTCTGCCCTGCACCCCCTACAGCACAGTCACTGAGACACTCTGTAAAAACACATAGATAAAACAAAAATCTGAAGTTTTGGTGGGCTGAGGGTAGAATGAAAGGGTTTTTAAAAGGTACCAACAGTTGTAGAAAATCCTGGAGAACTGCATGATGAAATTAATGACATGAAAGCTGCCTCTTAACATTAACTGCATGATGAAATTAATCACATGAAAGCTGCCTCTTAACATTAACAGCTCAGCTGTGATGTGACCACTGTGTAGAGATAGAAAACTTACTCTGAAAGACACAGGTATTTTGGGGAAAAAAACCCCCTTTGTACGCTTCACCAGAATAGGTTGTGTGGCAGCACCAAGCAAAAGGCTTATTTCAGAGTACACTGCTAACAGGCTGTTCCTTTGAACTAAAATGTTCTCATTCAAGCTGCTGCTAAGCCAAAGATGTGGGGAAAATGGTAGTATGAACACAAGAGGCCAACCCTTTCCCAGAAAAGGGGAAGTTGAACATTGCGTGCTGTGAATTTTCTATTGTAAGTACCAATCTGCAATCACTGGCTTGTACGTTTTTTCCCCCCTTTTTAAATGCAGGCTTAATTCAGTTGCTGAAAACTGGATTAGGCCTGACTAGCTATTTTGCTTTCTGTAAAAATCTACTTGTGATTAGAAGCTGCACTTTACAGACTGGTTCATGCCCTGAAGAAACACTTATATTGTAGCACGAGTCACTTATTCCACCTAAGACAGTGGCCTTAGTCTCGGTGTGGGCAGGAGATGGTCCTTCAGCACACACCGAAGCAGATGGGGCAGCAATGGGCAGGAGGGAGAGAACTGGAGTGCCAAGGTGGGGACAAAATCCAGGTTTCCTTGCTTCCCAGCCACTGCTTTCTCCTCCAAAAAAAAAAGGAGCTGGCAACCCACAGCTTGCACAGGAAACGGGACATGTGGGTAACTGTGACTGCTGCAGCTCCCACTGGTTTGTGAAGTGGTGCAGTCTGGGAGAAACTTTTTGGCTTTGCAGTGTGCACTTCTGCCAGAGGCACGTGCATCCCTGTCCTGCTGAATGTGTGACTTAGCTGGTGTCCTCCTCTGGAGCCACAGATGCTCAGGGACACAAAAGGACCCCAAATCCCAGTGGCACCTGACTGAGCACACTCAGAACCCAGAAGGTGATGGGGGATGCCCTGCTCAGGCCTCGCTCTCTCCTTTGGGAAGGAGGAATACAAACTGACCTCTTCCAAGCAAGATGATGCATGAACAACCCATGCAAGATACAGTCAGATTCATCAGCAAATGTTCTCAACACCCACACAGGGGCTGATCCTCTGTCCAAAACCCTCCACTGGTGGCTTCCAGGGGCAGCAAGCTCCAAAACAATAGTCACGTACCCTGTCAAAATTATCTCCTTTAATCAGTGGTGTGCTTAGTGTTTACTCCTAGGGTGGGTACCTGCATGTCCAGAAGAGACAAATAAAGACCAACAGACGTCTTATGAGAGAAATAGAAATGCTATAAAAACATTCATTCTAATTAGTTTAATTACTTGTCTGTGCAACTCATTGAGTTATGATCATTGGACTAAATTAAAGCCACTGGATATAAGTATTTTTTCATGTTTAGTTTTTATCCAGCATCATGTGGTAGGGGGACAAGAGACTCACAGACAGAAAATAGAAATTATCTGTAGACACTTCTTTCAGCTTAGTGGGTTAAACCCTGGATGTATCTGTCTTATATTTTATGCAAGAAAAGAACAGTTTATCCTGTTAGAATTCAGCTTAACTTCTTTTTAGATATGCTTTAAAGAATAATTTTTTTTTCTGGGAAAAGGTGGGTAGGTTAAAATAAGTATTCTTTGCTTAGAACAATTTTTAGTAATCATTTCTTATTTGTTTAGATCAAATATATTAACAGCGACATCTGGTCCCCTTTCTCCTTCATGTCATCTGCCATTCCATAGCACTGCCACCTAGACAAGGAACAGCTGTACACATTTCCAATGTAACTATGTATTTTATGTATTATTACATATTTTCTCTCTTCAGATTTATTGTTACTATAGAGACACTCTAAGTTAAATTTCTTCCAAAGCAGAAAGAACATGAGCTGTGACAGAATCAAGACATTTGATTTCTTTATTTTGCTTACAAAACTTAGACAAAAGTCCAGAAGTTTTAATGCTTTAGTAGCTCTTACACTACTTGTCTCCCTTCTCAAATTTTTCTGCTCTGGGAACCACAGCATCCTGCCTTTACTCAGTTCAGCGTCAACTTTTTCCAGATAAAATTATCAAGGCACTCAAACACTTTTGCAGGTGAATTGCAAAGGGGAAAACAAAATAAAAATCACATGCACATTCCAGGTGTCCCTTTTACAAGGTTGCAAGGTAGAAATGAGCTCTGAATTTCTCAAAGCCCAAAACCTTTAACTTCTCAAGAAGTAGCCCCTAGAGCCCCCCATGTCTTGGCTCTGACACATACATGGCACACATCACAGCAGGAAATGGGAAAAAGCACCCAGAGGACCTGATGGAGGGGAAGCACACAAGGCTGAGGCCACAAGACTGTTTTGGTGACCACTTCTAAGAAGTGTTTAGATTCGAGGGAAAAAGAAAAGAGAAGAAACTTCTTCACCAGCATGTCATGTCTGAACAAGACAAGCAGTACACACACCTATGGGAGGTTTGGCCAACTCTATTTGTCCAATATGGGAAGCAGCCTTTCCATCAGCCTCATTCACCACAACTGCAGCACTGAAAGAGCCTTTGAACTCCCAAAAGAGAGGAAGGAGCTCAGTAATTAACAGAAAACATTAGTGACCTGTGTGTCTATAGCTGCACAGCTCCCCGTTTGACTCATTCACCGTGTTTTAGAAAAACGCAGATGGTTTGTGATTTATACAGCTGATGAATCACTGTACCTCTTCCTTCTCCCCCCGAGGGCTTCTCTGTGTATCTTCACATTCCCCAAGAGAAGTGCAGATGAGAGGATAACACGCTACAAGCAGAGCAGCATAATGTCCCCTCCCACAGGATGGCTCCACCTGTGGTCCACAAGCACTGCTGTTGTCCCCTGTCCCCATTTCCCTATCCACTTGCCTGCACGTTGCTGAACTCACCAGCTATCGCTTCAAGTCATCTTGACTGACACTGCTTACACAGTCTGAACCTCTGCACTACTGGGAATAGCTTCAGTACACTGTCATTTTGCCTTTTAAAACATTAGGTCTGGCTTATAAACTGTAACAACTAAAAATATTAGTTTCCTGAATGGAAACTCTTGAGCTACAGTCCCAGATGCTGTTGAAGGAAGAAGCCCAAAAACTGGGTTTGGGGTACAAAGCTGTGTCTTGCAGCCCACCACACTGAATACTTGCACAGTGATGAAATGGAAACATAGCCACCTCAACACTTCCAGAAGCAGGAATTTCAACATCTCTCTTTCAAAACAAGACCACACCTGGAAAATGCCACACGAATTTTTACAGGACCTGAACACCCAGTGACCTCCAAACTCAGCCAGGGGATACCAAAAAAACCTGGTGTCCAAGGCACTTCAGGGCAGCTCCAATTTTAAGCACATGAAGAGAATGTGTTTGCCTAACTCACACTTTAGTGACCTGATGAACAGAGGAAGCAAACCTCAGGTGTCCCATGTCAAAATGCCGTGTGCTGCTACCATGTGCAAGCAGACCCCATACAAGCAGAGCTGCAGACACCCATGCTGCCTGTGCCCAGAGCCAGGCCTGGGCTCCCACTCACTACACAAATTCAGGTGAATGACCTAAGGTGCTGGCAGGTGATCCACATGTGCTTCCCAGCCTGGATCTCTACTTAGGAGACTCCTGCCTGATACAGATGAACCCCTGTATTGCTAGGAAAGGACATCTCCTTCCTCGAACCTGACACAGTTTTTTCACTATTACTGCCAGACCCCAAACTGCTAACCATGACAGAGACAAGAAGCAGCACGTGGGGAAGTTGTCTGCTGCTGGTTAAGAGGAGTGAGATGCTTGGAAGAACTGCACAAGCAATGCTTTGCATCAGTCTGACCTCCTCAGCTTCCTGGTGATGAGCAGATTTGGTTCAGCTGAGGGGCACTGCAAATATCTTGGTGTAAATAATTTTCACTGACTCTCATCTCATTTTACATTATATTTTGTTGCGCTCTACTTGCTTAAAGGAAAGGCTGTTTTAAACATGGCCCTGTATCAGACCATGAAAAACCTAAGTTCCACATTTAGAAGCTTTTTTCTTCTCTAAAAGCAATGACATGACTTCCACACACCATGTAAAACAAGTATCTTTTTTAGGTCCTTTCCCCTCATGTTGGAGTCTGCCTTAGATAGTTAATGACCCGTGGTGATCAGACGATCCCACTGGTCCAATATTTGGAGGCTTTACAGCTGTTAAGACACCTATCCTCACAGCAGGCTTGTGAGTTAAGGCACTGCTATTATTCCCATTGCTCAAATGGGCAATTAAGGCATGAAGAGAGCATGGCAGAGGCTTTGCTAAATGGCCAAGTCAATTTACAGCTTGCTGCCACCAAAACAGGGTAGCAGAGTGCAAAAATCATGCCTTACCAAGGTCTTCAGCACAGCTGGAAACTGCTTCGAGGTTTTTGGTTACTGCTCCAATCTCCAGTAAATTCAGGTTATCCTCCCAGCTCACAAGTAGAAAACATGTAACAGCCCCTGTGAAAGCAGCTGGTACTCATAGATTAGGTCCCAGCAAAAAAGCACCGAAGTCACAAAGCCACCACAACTTTCACCGGGAGGCTCATGGGAGGAAGCAAAAGTCTAAAGATAAAAGTTCTGAACTCTTCTGCCTTCTCTCAGAAATCACTCATTGGGCCAGGTGCACATACACAAGAGAGAAGCTTCTCTACTGAGGTGGCTAAACCTCCCCCTGTCCTCACACAAAATAAAAGCTACCTTCCTCTGCAGCTGCTGCAAAGCATATCATTAGCAAACCACACCAATTCCTCCTGATCTTCATTTGCTTGAACCCTACAGTTCAAGAACTCTTCCCCTTTCCACTTTGTGCCAAAATTCTGGAAAAAACAAGTATTTTAGGGAGGGTTCCCACGTGATGGAGATCTTCTTGTGACAATCCCATCTCATACAAAGTCTGTGGGCACAATCAATGCACTTGTTCTCTTCTGTCTCTCTGGAGGCCCTGGATGAGTTGACCCCACACCATTTTCAGTCAAGAGCATACATTTTTTTCTGCTTGTTGGTGATACAAGCTAAGCATTCCTAGCATGCATCACAATATTCCTTGGTCAGTTCCTCAGTCAGCTCTGAGAGCAAATGCTGGAAAAAAGCAACCATCTAAAAGATGCTTAGTTACACTGCTTTCTGTCATTTTAATCACATGCCGTGCTGGTGCTTGTTTAAGTTGTTTTACTACATCTGCTGTACTTCATCTCTTGCAATTCCCACTCAGATCACCCCTACACATAATTTCCCCCTTATTACCTTCAAGTTTTATCTCAGCACTGTAAAAACAAAGTGTATTTAATTATTTCTCCTTCTCTTAGTAAGCACCCAGTCCTCACACACATACAGTACACTTTGCTTTAGTGTAATCCTACAAACTGTATCACAGAGAACCTACCACATGTTCCACAGTAGAGGATGAGAGACAATAAATAAGAAGTAAGTCCAGCAAGATCCTTTTGAAACATTGGCATGCTTTCCTTTCACTGCAGATTACAAACCACTTTCCTCAGCTTACTGAGCATTTAAGGCATCTAATACAAGACCAAGACACCAACTACTGTCTGCCATCAGAAACCAGAAGCCAGCTGAAGCATCACTGATGTTCCAGATGTCTACACCCTATGAAGTGTGAAATCAAAAGCTGTTTGGAGTTGAAATTATTCACCAAGTGACACTATTCTAATTTCTTCAGTCATCCAAGAAATATGCTCCCAATCAAATATTTATCTTCCCTAGGAAAATCACTGATTATAAATATAATTTTTAATTCAAACCCCCCAAAACCAAACAAAAACCCCAGAGTTAGAAAGCCTTTCAAAACTGTGCTTACTTATGGGAGAAAGGCCTGTCTTGCCCCACAGGATGCTGAGGTTTCAGGTGGGCATGCACAGTTTAAGTGTCCCTATAGGCTCCTATCAGGCAGGCACACAAACGCCATTTTTCCCCTGGAGATCACGGGATCAAACGAGCTTCCTCTTCCTCCCTGCAGCACCCGTGGCTGCTGCAATTTGTCACAGGGCAGAGCCACTGCCCTCTGTGCACAGTAACAGTTTTGCTGCCGGGAGAATTTGGCACGGCCACAAAGGACCTTTGTCCGTGCCAGAAGTGGAGCACACAATGCAATCCTTCCCCCTTGTCACAGAGTTGGGTTTCTGTAGCTGGGTTAGGAACACTCCCACAATGACTGTGACCCACAAACCCAAACACTGTCCCCCTTCCCAACATGAGATCCTTCTTCCCATATCAAGTGCTGCAGGCCAGTGGAGACAGGGGAACAGCCACTGCTTTGGGGAGCCTTTAATTCTGGTGACCTTGACCCAGACTTGCTGCAGGGATGAGTCTGAGCGAGTGCCAGAGCTCTCCCCTCAGCTCCTCTGCACAACTTTTTCTACTTGGATGCTACAAGACCACCTGAATGTAAGGCTCTCCAATTTCCAGGTATATTCTTGTCTTCAAGAGGCCAGAAACTTGGCAGACAGATCGGATCTCATCTAACAACATGTGATTCCTTTGTGCAACATTTCTCTGTGTTTGATCTGCCAGCCTATGTGTGCATGTATATATAACTTTTTTTCAATGTAGCAGCTCTGAATCCAGCCTGTCCCACCTTTCCCTCAATTGGCCCTTGAAATGAGGGTCCCCAGGCCAGGACAGGAGCTGCCAGCACTTTGGAGCTCTAGGAAAGGATGCCAACGTGGGATGTAGGGGACAGAGGATGAGCACACCCCAACACTGTGCTGCTGGAAAAAAAGTGAGATTTAGCAGGATGCAAATGTCTCTGCATTTTCATTTCACTCCGGAAATACAAAGAGGAAATTATTACTGGATCATTCACAAACTATTTAATGTTCCAGTTCAAAAGAACCAGGGATTCTTCTGGAAATATACAGTGGAAGAGAGTGAAAAGGATCTCTGGAAGTAAATAAAGTTTCATAAGACCTGATACGTATTAAAAAATAGTAGGAATTGACACAGTTGTAAATACAATCAGATTAGCACAATCCATGCCTTTGGAGACTTTCTCCCCAGCGCATGCCACAAAGAAGGACATGTTTTGTTTCTTCTACTTCTCATTTTAAGCATCAAGGGATACTTATCAAACCAGTTCCTACTTTCTTAACTGAATTTGATCTGGACCATCCATAGCCTGGATGCTTTGGCACAAAACACCCCTGGAACACCCCTTACAATCCCAAACCACAAAAGGGACCACGTTTCACATGGGAAAATTATTACCGTACTGAGGAATAAAATGCCAAGGAAAACAACAACAACAGAGGAACTGGCAAAACCTCCCATTCATTTATTTCTTACCAGTGGAAGGGTTTACCATCAGAACACCTAAGTGTGACAAAGTACGTTTGGCAGTTGCCTCCTCCCACACATTTTAATCCCAGCATACTCACAATTCCCAGCGCTGGCTCAGAGCTGGAGTCAGTGCAGGCATCAGCCTCTGTGTCTCCCTGGTGCTTGGATTTCCCCTAGGGCTACTTCATAGCTCCTCCAGATGAAGAAACTGTAACAATGATGCTTGAGCAATACTTGAGAAATGTAGAAAAGGAGAAGAACTGCTCCATAAAACTGTTTCTCACTGATGGGTATTTGTTGAAACCTTTTTAAAAGAATTTTTTAAAACTTGGTTTCTTCTCCTCTTGTTTCTGGGATGTCAGGACCAGGCCTGCAGCAGCGTGCCCAGGGCTTATGCTCACCCCCACCCTCTCTAGCAAACCCTCCTCCTTCCTGCTCTCTCCTCAGAGCTGCAGAACAGGCTCCAACCATCCAGTCATCAAAATCCAGTGTGACACTAATATTTGTTTGCCAAAACACATGTGCGCTCCTTCCAAGGGAAAGAACTACAACAAAAAAATCCTTAATGATGTAATTTCAAGAGACACTGATTCTGTGGCCAGCTTGCGTTAATTTAGGTGGTCACCTGGATTTAAAACGTTTGTGAAAATTCTCTCAAAAAGAAACAGCCACCAAACACTCCACCATGAACTCTGTGTGATGTGGCAATTCTTTCCATGGCAACCAGCATTTCTAACCATTTCCATTACACCAGCACCAAGAGTGCTTTTCTCCACAGACTTCTCTGCACATCAAAGGAGGGCAAGGAAAGAGCCTGCTGAAAACTCCACGAAAAACTGATGGCTGTCACTGCCACCCTGGCAATCCTGTCACCCCTGGGACTTGTCTCTGCAACTGAAAGGCAGCACTTCCACAGCCTCACTGCTGAAACGTGTCGTAGCAACTGTTAGCCAGCTGCTCCATCATTTGCAGGTTGGTTGGTTTGCTTGCTTTGTTTGCTTGCTTTGTAAAGCCCAACCAATCTATTTTGTCTCCTAAACAGCATGAAATATTACCCTTGTAGTCCCAAAATTGTTCTCCACGTCAGAAGGGAGTGGAATTAAGGCAACTGGGCCATGTTCTCAGATGGTCTCCACATGCAACAGCAGGATGCTCACTGAGGGTATCTCCTTTTGGAGGACAGACAGACCTGCCACTGCTGTGGGCAGCCCAGCCAGTGTGGAGGGCAGGCAGGCAGGGCACCCACGAGCTCCCTGATGTTCTGGCTAGGACCAGCTAGGCTTTCAACTTGTCTCTGCAACTACACCTTCTCTACACCTACACCTTCTCCCCTGCCCATGCTCTTTGATGAGCACTTTAGCAGTTCAGCATCCCCAGAGGTGTGGACGTGGGAGCTACAACCTTGTCTTTGGCTAATCCTCAAGGTAGCCCTGTAGCCAAACCTCTTGTGTAACTACTGGCAATCCAAAAGTGACCCACGAGCCAGCTCCCCAGGACTTCCTCCCCTCCACCTCATCTCAGAAGCACTCCCTCCCTGTCTTATCACCAGCAAGGATGCCTTAAGCACTGTGATGACCCAGACTGGAGCGGTCCTGGGTTATTTCTCCTGAAGATTTATGTGAAAGCCTAATTACACAGCAGTTTCTGAAGTTTAGGAAAAACCATGTTCCACAGCAAGAGCTGATGCTGTTATTTGAAGTCACTTGACCCCAAAATCCAAATAAGAAGCGGGGAAGGGGACAAACAACAGTGCCACCAATAAGGCTGGAGATGGCAGGGACTTGAAACCAGATCTTAAAGGAGCATTCATCAGCTGTGACATCTCATATCTAGCCTGGCTTTCAGACCTCCTTCCAAACAATAGCACTGACAAAACACACTTATGCAGAGAGCTCCACATTTACGTGGAGAGCTTCAGTTCCAGCAGATCAGCTGCCTTCTGGCAGGGAAATACTCTCCCATAAACACTCCCTGAAGCAATTCCTATCTCAAGACTTCTGTGATATTCAGGGAACTAGGTCAAGACTTAACTGCATGCTTCTCATCTGAAAGAGGAGCCCAAGAAAAAATAATTAATTATTGAATTACTTTTGTCTTTTCTCCCCAAAGTTCCTCTTCTCTTCATGATTTCTTTGCCTTGTGGAAGTGATCTTCTCCTCCAACACCTTTTGTCTTCTCTACCCTCACCAAAACATCCATGGAGTGAAAGAAACTTAGGCAGAAGAAACCAGACAAACTGTTCACACAGCTCCTGACTTGTGTGGTCTCTAGAAATGCTTCAGAGAGGCAGTCCCTGCAAAGAAGGCCTGGTTTGGGCTTGCAGGGGAATTGGGCCGCACATGACCCAGTGCATTCTGTTTCCCTGGTATGTCCTGTGGACTCACAACAGTAAATTAGAGGGTAAAACTCAGGGGAGAGAGAAGGAACAAACAAGAAATCCTTAAAATCCCATCCTGCTCACACAGGCCATAGGCCTCTGCTGCCCTTTTGAAAAAAAAAGATCATTTCTAAAGGAAAGTTATCCCATGTGTGGTACTGCAAGAGGAGGAAAGAGAGCCAGGAAGAGGGAAAAGGCTGCAGAGCCTGCAATGGAAAATCCTCACTCAGTCGCTGAGCAGTCCTCTTGTAACACTTATTTTAATAAAGTGAATATGATGAAACACAGCCCAGTTGTACACAACACTGCTGAGAAATTGGATCCGGCTGCTGAAATCGGCTCTCAAACCCCTCCTCTCCAAATACTGGCAGTTCACATCAGTTAATTGCATCCAAACCACCCCCAGACAAGAAGGGACAGGAGAAACGAGACAGGATGGGTCATTGCACATTTGATTCATCTTCAGAGCGTGGCCAGTGTGTAAATCTTCACTGGTCTCTTCTGTCACTTGCCAAGGTTCAAACGTGGCATCTCTGGCTGTTTGCTAATGATGAAAGGTGACACTAACTAAAAGACTTCAAGGGCAATGCCCATGGAACTTGGCCTTAGCTGTTGCATGAGCAAGTGAGGAAACAGCCTTAAAGTTAGACATAAGAAAGCAAATTTAAAATGGGCCTGTTTTTTCTCATCATTTGCTTTTAATTCTAGATCTTATTCTTTTAAAACTGAATTCAAACAAGAATAGACAGATTTTCCTCCTTTTGTGGAATAAATAAGCCCAGCTGCTGAGGTCAGTGTTTTCAGACCAACACATGAAAGCAGAAGATGTGTCTGAGGAAATTCAGCGCTGGCTGATTCATGTTTTAGAAAGGATGAAGAACAACCATCCTGGCACATCAAGTTTGTTCCTTTGAAGGAGAAACAATTTAGTGTTGGTATCAAGATGGCAGGAACTGGAGGGGAAAAAAAAATTAAGCAACCCTGTCCAGACTGCCCTGAAATACCTTTCCAGGCTTTAGATGCTGAATAACCAAATAGCCTCCATGGTCCATCGAGTTTGCACTGAACAGCAGTGAGGTGAAAGACATCCTTCCTCATTCACTTCTTGCATGGTGGCTCAGCACTGCTGCTCTCCCCACGTCCCCTGCCACAGACAGGCACAGAGAGACCAGGGCAGCAAAGGAAAAGAACCACAAATTATATGACCCACCAAAATGTTTCCAGATGGAATCCACACCTCATGTTTCAGAAGAAACAAAGCACAGCCTGAAACTTGTGAAAACAAAACTGCACAGCAAAAATCCACCAAAAGCACACTATGAGAGAAAGAGTGAAAAAAGAAGTGCACTCAGATTTCATTCTGATTTGGAGAAATCAAGAGGGTGTTGGTGGAGAGAGGAAAAAAAAAAGTCTTTTCTCCTTGGACAACCCCATTTCAAGATGCAGGTACATATACACACAATGTGTATCAAGCTATATAAAACCAGCACATGCCATCGCTATTTCCTTAGGGTGTAAATAGCATCAGGAAAGAAACACCTTTCAACCTGGCCCTCTGCTTGCTTTCAGTCCCAAGTGACTCATAAGAAGGGTTGTCTGAAGATGCTCAGTAGCAGGTCAATCTTTCCCAGCAGGTAGGAGAGCTATAAATCAATTGCTTTAATACAGGGAGAGGAAAAAAAAAAAAAAAAGAGAGAAGAAAAAGGGAAAAAAAAACCCCAAACCAAAAGACCCCTGAGGCTTGCTGGGAAGAAGTAAAATTGGGGGGAAAAAAGAGGTAAGATGAAAAGAACCTGTAATCTCTTTAATGCAGCACTGAATTTCTTCTGAAGAGAAAGCACAGAAATGATAAGAAAAGGGAAGAAAGGTAAAGAAGAAAGCAGCCCATTGACACTAGGTACAGGTATTTTTTTTTAATGGGCATTAGGTCAGCAGGGCATTTTCCATCTGCCCTTCTTAAACCAGAGCTCTGATGATGTTACATGTGTGATTTTAATGCAGCATTTATCCTGGTGGGACTGTAAGTTTGTTTTGTATGTGCATGCACACGGATATTTTGAGGGGTTTTCCTGAGGGGAAGGGCAATTTGTAGGCAGATGATGAACACAGCAGGTATTGAGTTGCACCTCTACCGTTTTTGGGGTTGCTTAGAAGAGAAACAATTGGCAGCAAAAAAGGGCTACAAGGGCTTGGAGAGGAAGGGAAGAGGAGAATGAAGAAGAAACAACTTTGCCCTCAGCCTTCTGAAGTCCTTCTGAGTTCAGCTCAAGTGGCCAAAAGGCCAGCCTTGCTGCTGTTACCAGCAGAGCCCTGGTCAGGGACTCCAGGCTTTCTTTTCCCATGCCAAATGCACAGGAACTGCAGTGCTTCTCACTCCTGCCCAGTTTTAGCCCAACCTCCAGGCACATTCATTTCAACTCAGAACCCTGGTCAAGGCAGCAATGATAAAACACATTTTTTCCTGTATTTTTGTTAGTCATTTGATGAGTCACATAGATAAAGACATCGCAGTCTTCCTCCTTCAAAAAGTCTACATAAAAAGGAAAGATCATGATTCCACATTCTGCTTTTCTTTGAAATTCCCCAGTGCTTTTCCAATTCAATAAGGACAGTGTGAACTAACTGGAGCCTGCAAGAGTTCCCAGTTAGCTGCTTAACTAACACAGTGGAAGTTAAAGAAGATTAGCTAGAAGTTGAAGTCAGTGTTTAAAACACAGATTAGAGACAGATAGGTTTGGAAGCTAACTTAGAAAACCATACCATACAACCTCAGTAATCTCTTAAGTTTAATTACCGTGGTTTTAGGATAGGTTGCTGTAATTAGATTAGACCATACATTCTCTAAAGGTATAAAACATCCTTGGAGAACACCACCATTAGTGCCAGCACCAGTTCCCTACACACTTAACTACACGCAATGCCTTCTAGTTGAACGTATCCTAAATAAACCCAAAACAAGCCCAGACTCCTTTTCTGCCCAATGACATGCAGCAGTGGTATTACCCAAAATGGTCACTGTTTCAGGAAACCTGAAGAACAGCTAGCAGACCTGAAGAACAAAGCAAAAAACATCCATATCTCTATGGGGAACCTTCACCACGTGCAGCACAAGTGTGTGCCACAATGGATGGTGCAGGGATTCCCTTTGTCCTTGGCACTGAAGCTGGGGTAGGAAAAAGGCACTTGAGACCCAACAAGAAGCTTCAGAAGCTGCTGTAACAACAGCCAAGGGGTTAACAATTTCCAGTGGTTTTACTTTACAAGGGGCAAGATAGAAATGGGGATACATTTTCAAATTTAATTTTACAATCCCTGAGGATTATATTCCAGGAAATTACTCTCTTATGTGAATATCGTTACAGCATGACATTTTGGTCACATTATCTCAGACTGTTTTTGGCACATCTGTCAGATGTGATTCATCATCTATTTAATGACATGCAACACTGGTTCAAATACATTTTACTAACACAACAAGTTAAGAAAACCTTTTTCCTTATGCTTCAGGTTACAACTTAACTCAGAAATGCCTTCACACAGTACTCATCCCATTTTAAGATCTCCCATGTAGATTCCTGGAACTTAAACAAGAAAAGAACACGCTGCCCCCCCCCAAGACAGATAAAAACTGCTTTACATAAATTAGAGAAAGACAAGATACAGTTTAACTGCACTAAATCATCCCAATCCTAATACCTTCTCCAGCATTTTTGAGTTATTCATGTGAAGTAATTTCTTTATGTGATTCCTAGGCAGGATTTCTATGCCTAGAAGTTGTATCCAGATCAGCACTTTTTCTCCAATCACAGTGTCACTGCTACAAACCCAAACAAGCCCCACTCCTTGTCCCAAAGAGTTTATACACTGTGTCCCTGCTAACATGGGAGTCAGAAGTTATAAAGTCATTAGTTATAAATTGCTTTTGAAGGTAAAAAAAAGGTGTTGAAATATTGCTGTCTTCATCAGTCAATATACTTCAAAACTCCCTGCTAACACTATGGTAAAAATAGGAATTTTGAGCAACAAGACAGATGTTCTACAATTGGTGGCTCAGGAGCAACAAGCAACACCAAGCATTGCTGTCTCTGACAATAGCCCCTTGCAGGCAAATCTGTTCTAGGGTTAAACCGAACAAATTTCAACTCATGCAGTCAGACAGATTTTGTTCAAAGCCTTCAGGCAATGAGCTGAGTGTGCCTGTACCCTGCAGAGGGCAAAGAGCAAGTGGTATCCACCAGAATGACACCAGCCTTTGCAAAGGGAGGACCACTCTCCTGGACTTCCTATGAAACAGGGCTCACTTCAGGTTAATCACTGCTGTGCTGAAGGTTTGTGTGCACAGAGCAATCTGGCACCCAGCTCCTGCTGAGGAGGGTCTTGGAGAAGGGGATAAGGAGCAGCAGAGGAACACCAGGCGCCTCCAGAGGATGCACAGACTGCCAGCATGCATGGATCTAACCATGCTGTCAGCCACTTTTTTGACCAAGTGAAAAAAAACCCAACCAACCAAAAAAAAAAACCAACTCACCAAATTCACTCTATTCATTAGAATATATAGCCCTTCCACCCCCAGATTCCAATTGCCTGGAATAAAATGCAGCCTGTGTAAAGCAGACACAACCTATTTTTCCTCTGTGTTCTGTACTCAAATCTCCAGTGTTATCTGGCTCTGTGCTGCCATCCCAGCTGAGGCTCCCACCAGCAGGAAGAGCCAGGGAGAGCCACAGGACACACAGTGAGGTCTTTACAGAATGCCCTGGCCAGCAAACAGGACGGCTGGCTCTTTGGCTGAGATTTGGGAGTATCTAAAAAGGAAAGTGCAGCTAATTACACGAACTCTTTGAACATCCCTGTTTCCTGTGAGGTGACCCAGGCCTGTCCAGCCTTTCAGAGTTCTCAGGACTGAGTGTTTGAGGGAGAGCAGAGGCACAGAGTGCTGTCACACAGTGCCAGCAAGCTTCATCCTGCTGGAGTCCTCTGAAAAGCAAACCGACTGACAGCCACCAAGGAGGCTGCACAGAAGAGGGTGGTTTCTCCCCAAAAAACACCTGGTGCTGCACAGTTGTGATGACACAAAATGTGGGCACACTCAATACACAGCCCAGGAGCCTCCACCTGAGCAGACACTACACCAGACCAGACGAGGCCACAAACATGCACTGCAGGGGGCAAGAGCTGATGCATTTCAAATCTCATTTCTTGCAAAATTCTGGCATTTGAAAGTAATACAAATGCAGTAAGTGTTAAAGGAGACATTCAGTCAGCAGCCAGTTTGCATGACATCACATCAGTGCTCAGGGTGTTGAGAAGGGGTCTTGGAAAGGAACAGCTTCTGGAAAATTGCAGAGCTGTGCTGTCAATGCCACACATTGCTCAGAGCTCATTATGAAGATGTTACCACCACTAAATTTACTGATGTGTTTCAGCAGCCAGGGAAGAGGACACAGCACCTGAGCCCAGTGCTCTGTTCCCCTGACACATCCCAGAGCACAGCACACAGACTGAGGAGGAGAAGCCACAGTTAACAGGTCTCTGTCTATGACCAGCCTCAGAGACCTGATGGGTACAGCTGTGTGTTTGCTGGCAGACACAGCAAACACCAAAAATGGTGCTGCAGAAGCCAGGTGACAGACACAGGGACTGTGATTTGCAGGGGTAATTCTCCAGCTATACCTACCAGTTCCTTTATTGTGGTTTTTTTTTTTTAGTGTTTGCTGAGTGGCAAGCCCCAGTCACTTGCAGTAGCACAATAAGCCTCCTCTCGCAGACCTAGCACCTCTGGGCAAGGAGAGCATGGATGGACAAGAAGAGGGAGATGCTAGACAGGTATGAAACCAAGCCTCCATGAGCCTGAAGCAAACTAAGATACTGGAATGATCACATGGCTCTCCTAACCCTGGGATGCTGCTGAGAGATACAGCCTTGAAACTCCCCACCCTTATAAATTACATTTTTTCATGTTTATTACTCTTGGAACTAGCTGATGAAACCCTCAAAATACCTTCTACGTGTTTTGCTGTTTTAATGCTCTCTGGAGTCACTTACCCCTCTACCAAGAGCAGCTAAATCACTGTTTCCTTCCCCTCTGCCACCACAGCAGCTGTTTGGAGGTCACCATCTCCCTCCTCTCCATTTACCCTGTCCCCGAGTGCACAGCTTGGTGTGTACCAGATGTATCACAACTGCAGAGCAGTGCTGGGCCCATCTCAGGGGCTGAGCACAGGGGTTTTTCCTGGTTAGCTTCAGGCTTAAAGGACACATTGAAGCTGTTCTCCGCTGGGAAAGGAGATGAGCACCACCATCCCCTCATGCTTGCCAGGGGATGCAAACCTGACCCCAGCCAACCCTGTCTCCATCCTATGCTCAAAACCACTCCAAGGAATCCCCAAAGGTGATGTAAGTAATGGCAGGCTCTGGAAGCTTTACACTGCTTTTAACACACAGGGTGTACCTCTGATTTCACTGCCACCTCCGACAGTCAGGGCTAGCACGAGGCTAATGTATGCATCAGGAGTTTGTCCAAATGACACAATTACTCATCCAGACTCAGCTGGAAAGAGATGCTCAGAGATCCTCATGACATGCACAAAATGCACCCTTCAGATTTTCACAGACAGCAAAGAAAGGTGCTTTTGGATCTTCTCTTACAAAAGAGTGGCAGAATTTCTACAGTAACAGATCAAAACTTATTGCTGCCACAGACAGCCCTACATGTTATGCTACCGCTGCAGAAATTTCTTTCCTTTTGATAACATACACCAAAAGAATATATTCATAAAGAAGCAACACTTATTAATAAGGGTGTGCTCCCTTCCACCCCACAGGCACATAAAGGCTGCTTCTCACCTACTCACAAGTGCTTTCCCCTAGTGCCTTGGGAGTATTTTTAGAGGGCTGATCCTGGCTCATTGAAGTCCTCTGAAATTTTGCTACTGACTCCAGCAATAGCGAGATCAAAGAAGAAAGCTGCTTCTTCTCTGCTCTCCTCCAGTATCAGAGGGACGGCCTGTCCATGGCCGCTCTGAGGGCTCTTTTACTGAAGGTAAAACTGTTGGAGATGTTGAGGAATACATTCAGTGCAGGTAGTTCAATGAACAGCTGCAGGGAGAGCTGCAGATTTGAGCTCTGGGTGGAGGGAGCCTGAGGCAAGAGCTGGCACCGACCCTTTGCACAACAAAGGGCACGGAGGACCCGGTGCAGCCAGGTGACCCGATACTCAGAGACACAGCAGGAGCCAAAAACTCAGCAGGAAGAGCCCAGACTTTCATGCACATAGACTCTGAGGATGTGAAAGCCCAAGGATTCCTTTGTTTGGGGTCCCACCTCCAGAGGCACCAGTTCAAGCTGTTATCCTGTTATTGCACCATGATTATTTTAAGAATCCAGACATCTGAGACTCTGCTATGGGAAAGCCTGGGTTGAGCTGGTAAGGAAGCCTGGTCTGAGGGTAGGGAGGCAAGCAGGGCACCCCACGGCCCACTGGAACCACCCACAGTGCAAGGGCTTTGGTCCTGGCTCAGGTGGTGTGGGTGCACCTGCCAGAGCAAATCCTGGATGGTCAGACAGGAAAACTTCCTGAACAGGAGAGCAAGGTCACATCAAGATGGGAATCCACTGAATGCTTTATAGCAGAGCTAAAAAAAAAAAAAGGCAGTTCCTCTTTGCATTCACATAGTATATATTAGCTAACACTTACTCACTAGATACAATTACATATATAATATAATAATATAAAACACATTTTAATCCAGTATTAATAACAAAGACAATAAATGCAAGGCCATTCCCTGTCCTACTGGAGCTCGAGTCTCCTCCTGTAGTAGGTGCTCTTCCCAAGCATTGCAACCCCTCCTTTCCCTCCCCTACACACACTCACAGCAGCATCTGAAATGCAGCTGCCCCGAGCACTGCGGGGTTTGATTCATTTGTTGCAAGCCTGGCTGGATTTCAGAGCGTGGCAAACACAGCGATAGTCTGGTTTGAGGCACGCAAGCTGGAGTGTACTTGGAGAACTTCAGACAGGAAACGTGCCAGATTGTTTATACCTGAGTCATAACTAATGTTGACAATGAAAACTGAATCAACTCAGAGACCACTGCTGTGCTCAGTGCCTCTGTGATGCTCTACCCTAATGCCACTAACAGCACAACTGGGACTAAGCACAAATCACCCATACAAATATCACAGTTGTTTTGTGTGAAACTGTTGGTGATGCAAAGCACACAATACCCCCAACCGCGTTTGCTGCGTTAGGAGACAGGAGCACTTTCTCCAATACACAAGCAGACCCACAGATCCAAACACTCCTGCTTTCAAGACATCAGGCTCCTGATTCCCAGTAGACATCTCCATCAGTGAGCAGCCACTAAGAAGACAACACTACCAAAAACTACTGATGGCAGCAAAACAAAAAAAAAGGGAAGGTCTGGAACAGGTGGAGATGGGAAGCTCCAGGAAACTTCATTGCAATTTTTGTCATTTCCAACCTCTTTCCTCCCAATTCACCTAACTCTGTTCTATCCCTTGATGTTCTTGCTTATCAGGCAGACGTGGAAGTAACAGTGTAGCTTTTAAATCCACTGGGACCAGTGAAGAGGAAAGCTAGCAAAGCCTGGTTTAGCTTTAAGTAGAGGCAATGAGGGTTTGCGTGAGGAGAGAAGACCCCATACTTGGTTATTACAGGATTTGTGACACGTCATGGACTTGCAATACAAGGTGTGTACGTAGATCCCAAACCACCATTAAAAAACCCCTAAAACCCCACGACCCTTGGGCTTCATTTTGGGAGAGTCCTTGTTACTGCAGTATCTCTGAGCACTCGCTTGGGCAAGATGTGCCCTTTGCTCCCAAACAGGGCTTTCTGCCAGCCTGGATCCACCCTTGTCCTCAGGGGTGGGAAAGTCAGACCTGCCTGAGTGCATGTCATACCTCTCCAGACTACCCCAAAGTACTGGAAATTGAAAACCTGTATACAGTGAGGCTGAGTAGTTGATGCTGAGCTGAGAACCTGACAGGTAAACTCTCTCACACCAGTCTGTGTTTGCTATGGAGCATTTATTTCCCCTTGTAAATCACATTTCAGCTTTTCCGGTACAACTCCAGTGCATATCTACCCTAACAAAAATACAGGTTCCCATCCTCTACTTTCCCCCACTCCTGATGAACCCGATTTCCCTCCTTGGGAACAGCTTTCCAGGGCAGATCTGACTACCCAAACCTGCCACCCATCACAACACTCAGGAGCATTATGCATCAGGGACTCCCCCAAACCACTCAGCACCAGGTCTGCTTCACCACACAGACTCCTGGCACAGCCATCCCTCCCCAAGAGCACAGCACTCACCTCTGCACCACCTCTGCTCAGGGACAGGGACAGCAGAGCTCCTGACCTTCCCTGCTCCCCCATCTGCTGTACTGTCAGTATTTTGGCTATCAGCCACATCTCTCTCACCCATAACCTGAAGCCATTTCTCTTAGCATGTAGCTTAAGCAGGATTGCTATTCTGCAGCACTTTTCTCTGTATCCTTTGAAAAATTTGGCCATACAATGAAAATTTCAGGTAGAAATGTTATTTCTGTACCTTCTCACAACAATTCCCATTCCAGCTACTTAACCCACTGCCTTTTGATATGCAAAAGCATCAGTGCTCAGACTTCTACCTTTGCCAATCACCATCAACCAAACCCATCCCAGTTCCTCCCAAGGAATGGTTCTGCAAATTCCCTTTGGTCAGGGCATTTGGTTCAAACCTCTCAGCCCCCCTTGCCCCTCTGAGGGAGCCTGATCACATCTGCTAACATAGCAGCACTCACCTCCTCCATTCCACTGGTAATGCCAGCTTCATCCATCTGCTTGTCAGCTTCCCCCACAACAGCCACCGCCTGTCCTCCCCCCCTCCCCACACGCTGCCCCTCCAGCACTGCAGGACCTCCCACCATCCCTCTGCAAAGCCTTGCAAGCCCCATGAGACCCACATTTGCCGTGAAACCAGTACAATTTGGTTTTTGCAGAGTGTTTCAGGTCCTTGGTAGTAGAAAATAATAAGGATTCCTTCCCAGACCTGTCAGGAAGCAGCAGTTAACACAGGTGGCTGCAAGTGTGTGCTGCTCAGTGGCTGTTGCTATCCACCCAGGGACCCTGCTTCATCACAGCTCCTGCCACATCCTGGGATCACCTTTGGATTCATTGAGGTTGCCATCAGCTAGCAGAGGTGTAAAAAGATACCAAGGAATTTAGCAAGAAGTATGGGATGCAATTTAGAAGGATTTTTTAAAGAACTGCCTAACACACCCATACTGCTTGCTGTATTACTGCAGCAATAACATTATCACTCTAATTTTGGTCATGACAACACACCTTTAGTGTAAATAGGAAGGAAAGCCTAAATTCTCTCCCTGGCTTGCTACAAGGCTTTAGACAAATCTTTAGCATTCTAGTTTACATGCCTGGGGACTGGTTTTACATCTCCTTCTGAGTTGTTAATCCCAGATGCCCAGCTGTGAGCAATGTGTAGCAGAGATTAGCTGTGCTGCTTTGGAAGGGGCACCTGACACTGTGTGACCAGAGCAGTGTGATGAGCAAGGACATCCTGCAGCCTGGAACAGTGTTATGGACCACCTATAGAAACTGTGTAGAAGATCTTTGGTCAGGGTGGCATTCCTCTTGTCTATTTTTCCCCACCTAGTTTACAGCTCTGAGTTAAATGGGGAGAGACAGACAATTCTGAGGGCTATGCCTGGGCCCTGCCTCAAACATCTGTCCTAAAGCAGGGTGAAACATCCCTGGAAATGGTGCAGTCTTTCAACTTCTGCTGGAAATGGTTAGACAGCTATTACAGAATAACTGCTTAACTTACAGGCAGCTGGGGCAAAACACATCCTAATCCATCTCTTCAGGTTTACTTTCACTCATTTATAAAATGGAATAACAGCACCATCCCAGACTCTCTGAGAGCGAGAGGCTGAGCTGATGAATCCCCAGGTCCTGGCCAGCTACCACACTGATACGTGATGGAGATAACATAGCCTCAGACCCATCTGCATAAGTTAAAACCCTCAACACCCTTCCCCTGCCCTCAGGAAATAAAGGTGTTACCTTCCAAATAAGGTTTCAATACAGTAATAAGGACTGTGATGTGGATAGAGACAAAGTGTGCAATATTGAAGTTAATCACAGGAAATAGGGGCTGGAAGGGAATCCCATGAGAGTGACACATTTATTTCATTATTATATCACAGACGACATTAAGCATCCACTGAGTCCCTCAAGGCAGAATTCTTGCATAAAAAGCATCCCCATTTACCAAGCATGATAGAACCTGCAACTGTTCTATAAATAAAGGTTATTTACAAAGAGGTGTTAAATATTTATTTTTCTCTGGAGACCGAGTTCTCTGTTCATTTGTCTCCGTTGCAGAACCATTTGGTATCAGGGAGCAGAGGAGCTCACCTAAAAAAAGACTAGGAATCTGTCCAGAGCCTGATCCGGACACAGCACCAGCCTCCTCCACAAGCTGGCGAGGGAAAAGCATCCAACCTGACACAGAGGGAACATGAAGCAAACAAAACAGGAATGATCTCATTCAGGAGGCAAAGGTGGAAGAAGAAACACCAGTGACACAGCAGCGATTAATAAACGCTATCACACTGCTCCGTCCTTACAGAGCTGCCTTGGCACTGTACATTGAAAGAAGTGACAACCTTCAATTGTGGAGAGTAACTGCAGATTTGCATTACATTTGCTTTGTGTCTTAGGAACAAGAATACATTTCTCACAACCAATAAATTAGTGATTTTTCACTTTTTAAAAAAAATTTTTTGAACTTGACAGATCAGAGTGGGGGACACATGACACGGGCTCAACCAAAAACAACCGTGGCTCTGGAATACACTTCACTGATAACCCTTTGTAGTAGTAATTGTAATAGTTCTTACTCCAGCTTGCCAAAAGCTGAGTTTTAATTAAATATTAAAAAGCTATTTGTTAAAATAACGTTTCCATAGCAACTAGAGAAAGCTAAAATACCCTGGCGCTTCTGACTCACAGCATATTAATCAACCACCAGCTATTATATAATGAGCACCTCCCTGCAAGCACCAGCAGGAGCCACGGCACCGAATGCCCGAATCCAGAGCCGGACTCTGCTCCCTGTGTGCTTGCTGCCTGCTCCCAGCACAGGCAGGCCTGGGGAATTACCTGGGCTCAGCTCAGGAATCACGTGCCCAAATATTTTGGGGAAGCCATGCTGGAGCCCTCAGGGTCAGTACGTCCCTGTGGGGGCTCAAAGGGGATGGCACTGGGCAAGGGGAAGTTCTGGCGAGGGGCACAGGGACAGCAGCTCCCCACATGCCTGCAGCAGTGACAGGCTGAGGTGGCTCCTTCCCAGCAAGCCCCAACCACCTGCCTCCAGTGCTTGTCTTGCAAATGCAGTGCTGATACCAGATCTATTTCTGTATTTTATTTTTTTTTTACATTACTGAAATTATTTTTTGCAGCAAGCACCTTCCTACTATTAGGCCAACTGTGCAAAACTCTGAAGGAGTGATTAAATCCTGCAGGGGCAAACAAGCTCTGCTGCTCACCCAGAAAAGCTTCTTTTACAGATTGAAGAAACGAAACAAAACAAAGAACTGCAAACAACCACGCCTCCATCACATCTAATCCCCCCAAAAGATGAAAAAACCCTTCTATACTCTCTCCATGCACCACAAGAATGGCAGTTTCAGCCATCCAGCAGCCAAAGCTGGCTGACATGTGGCTGCTGCTGGCCCTCACGGCCAACCTTTGGGACACAGCTTGTGTTAGAGGCAGTGGAATGTCTCCCATTGCCCTGTCCACGAGGAGCATCACCATGTGGTCCCCAGCATGGGAAAGCTGCAGAAGAGAATTGGGTAGTTGAGGCCAGAGCAGTATTTCCTCAGGGGGAGAGCACTGGGAGGGAGAAGTGCAGCTACACTGGTCAGATGGAATTGGAAACCACCTTCCTCTCCCTCAGTGACCCAATTTTTTGCTTTTAAGCCCCCTTCCTCTTTTTTTTCCAATGGAAAATAAATACCTAACCACACAGTTATTAACCAAAAGAAATGTGATTAATATTACAGCATTTGTATGCCAGCTTCGGTTTCCTGCTGCTTTGTTTGGGTGTCACAGACTGTGGCTATGACAACCACAAGCAGTTATTGGACTGATGTCATTTGTGACATCATACTTAATGGAAAAGAAAAGGAAGAAGAGACACTATCAAAAATAAGAAGAATGGAGCAAGATCCCAAAGGACCACCACACTGGGGCTGCTGGAGAGCCAGGCAGCAGCGACCCCTTCCTCACCAAAGCCCAGGCAGCACTCAGCTCTTGGGAAAACCTGCCCTGGGCTGCAATATGAACTGCAGATTTACAGTTACACAAAAGAAATCCCGTCACCCCTTCTCATCTGGGAACTGTAATGGAGGCTTTTGGCTAAGCCTCATCTCTCCTGACTAAATTTCTCCTGCTCTCCAACCAATTTCTCCTCCAAATCTTTATCCTCCAGTTAGAATAGTATTTACCCCCCTTTTTAAAAATAAAACACGGTCTGTCCAAAATTTCCAGACAGTCGCCTGATCGAGCACTGGGAGAATGAGCGTTGATTTTGTGAGGAGTGCACTGTCTGGAGAGGTGGCTTTGCTGGTGACAAGTACAAGTGACAGTTTCAGTCTTTCAGGGCTGCCACAGCTGGAGCCCAATCTCTTGCCCTGTGTAAGAGCAAGGAGGCAGCACCACTGTTGCATTTGGCAAAGCTGTTTCTGTACATAGTGCTGGCACTCCTAAGACACACTGTTGTCACCTTCTCTGCAGAAAATGTTTGCAAATTCACTGCTCAAGCTCTAAGTAATAAAAATAACCCCAAAACCATCTAAATCTCATCTGATAAGAGAACAGTTTACTGCAACAAGTGTTATTTTTTTAAAGTTACACATCCAGAAGCCTTGACATAAATGAGTTAATTTTTCCAAACTACTTTTGCCTAAAGGACAGCTTCTCTGTCCTTCCTGCTTCCCCACCAGACCTGCTGTGCCTCTGCAGTCCAAGGCTGCATCCTGCAATCTGCAGCCACCTCACCAACCTGCCCTGCCTAAGAGCATCCTGGGGCAGCAGAGCAGCCACACAACCAGGTGCCAGCTGAGGATGCTTCTCCTCTGAAGGAACCCCTCCTCTGCATGCTCCCAGGGCTTGGTTTCCCACCAAGAGAGGGCTCTGCCTTGCACTGCTCACAGAACAAAACTCCATCAGGGGAATCCTGCCCATAATAAAGTGGGTATTGCTTTTAAATAGTAGGACAGAGATGCTGCCTTAACAAAGGGTTGGTGCATTAAAACCTAACAGGTGAAGCAATTGCCAACCACAGCTTGCACATAAATGTCCCCAAGCCCACAGTGGCAGGAGCTTCCCAAACCAACACCTTCCCTGACAGCTCATAACACAGTGTGTCAGCTCTTGGACTAGGCCCCTCTGCGAGGGTGTCAGTCAGAGCCACCCCAAGGCACTGCTGCAACCCACTCTGCCACCCCTCACAGGGGACAGCCACCTCTGCAAGTGTCACCACCAGGTGCTGGCAGGCAAACAGATAAAGGGAAAAGACAAGAAAGCCTCTTTTTCCTTCTCTCCCTCAATTCTCTTACAGAACAACTGATCCTGAAGCATTTTGCAGGGCAATTCTGCAAGAGGACAGAGAGAGCAGACATACAGGAGCCAAATTCTTCCAGCTCTAGGTTTTCCTAAGCTTCTGAGCAGGAGATAAGTTTCCCAGTCAGCATTGTCCCACTGCAGCCATCTCATGCTCCCCAGGTCCTGTCATGCAGCCAGAGTGTGAGAAGCCAGGTAAATGGGAACCTGCAGTCCCTTTCCTTGCTGAGCTGTGACTGTATCTTGCTGCAGTAATTCCAGAGCCACCTGAGACCACACACCAGGGGCCTGGGGAGCTTCCAAGGGGGCTACTGCTGGCTTTATCTCTCATCCCCTTTAACACAGCTGTAATGTATCAGAGGCACCTGTGGATTACATGCCTGCATCAGCACTGCTGTTTTACTTTGATTTAATGACACAGAAAACATCAGCCTGGGACCAGCAAGACCTCCTCTGAAGAGCAGGGGCAGCTCCCCATGTTCAACCCCTTTGTGGAATCAACCACCACAGGGGTCCATTAGGATGTAGATTCATTAGGACCCAAAAAAATGCTTCCCAGATTTCAACACTGCCTACCTAACAGAAAAACAATCAAGTTTTGCTTTTGAGATGAGCAAAGAGCTTTTCTAGCATGTGGATATACTTTGAGAGACACAATATATACACAGAACATATTTCTGCTGAATTTTCTTCACTTAAATTGGTATCTACTCTTTTCATCACTATGAAGCCAACACAACTGTAAAAAAACTGAGGCCAGAGCCCACCCTGTGCAATGCTTTGTGACTCACAAAAAATAAGCCCCACAGCTCAATTAGCAAGTCTTGTGTGACAGTCTAAACACCAAGGAGTTAGAAGAAAACATTTGTGATTCAAAGCAAGAATATGAACCAGGGACCTTACTGATGGAGATCAATACAAAACACTGTCATCATTTCACATCCCTTTTTTCGCCAGTAACTACACACATTGCCAGTATCCTTCACAAAAGGCTGAAAGAAGGATTCGGGTTTTTTTGCTTACCAGTCTTTGAATGCTTGATAGGTATTTATTAGGGAATTTTTACCACATCTTTACCAAATATAGAGGGACTCAGTTTCTCTCCTTTAACAAAACTAGCCCTTTTTATTTCAGGCTGATTTCAATTTGGGTTTTCACTCCGCTCTAGCCCAAATAGATTTTTGTTGCTGTAACAGAAAACAGGCTTAAGCCACTGAAATGAAAATAGAAACAAAACTCTGCTGATGTCCAAGTAACCACAGATTTTCATCACCACAGAATAGGATAAAAACAGGACAAAAAACAGGACAGGAGGTGAGCTGATTGTAAAAAAAACCCTTATTCACCCCCTCTGCTAATAAAATTTACTTACAGAAAGCAGTGAAGCCCAGAGCAACAGCATTCAAATTTTAGCCCTGTTATGCAGCCTCACAGCAGAGCACAGAAGCTGCCTCAGGAGCCCACACTGTGCCAAGCACACAATCAGGAGCTCCAACCAGGACTTCCTGAAGTTCGTTTAGAACAGCACTGGCTGGTCCACCTGGAGAGCTGCAGACCAGCCACAGCTGATGGGAAATCCCAGCCCACACCCTTTAGCAATGCATAGGAAAACGTCATAGGGCAGCTGCTCTTTAAATATACATTTTCTTTTTTTTTAAAATATATATAAAAGCTCCTGGCTAAACTGTTTTGAAGCAAGTGTGCAGGTGTCTCCTGTGATATAAAACTTCCTGCAAAGCTATTTTATCACATCAGGGAAGACTCAAATATTGGATAGTTTCCTGTGCTGATGACAGGGCTGGGGTGTTGTCCACACACACAAAAACAGCCTCACAGCCAATCTGTGTTCTTTTTTTCCTTGCAAAAGATGCAAGCTCACTTCCCAAGGAATGCCTCAACTCTTCAGCAAGACTCTGTCTTTCCATAGCTGGTAACGCTTGGAAACAACAAACAAGCTTCAGATGGTGCTAATGGTCCATTCTTGCTGACCATATTCTCAGTTAAATGGATTCACGTGGTTTGTATCTGTAGTGAGATAATTATTCAGCCTATGTGGTAATACAATGCTGACTTTATTTTGTGGGTTGCAAAGAGGTGCCAAAGGCACTCAACTAGTTCTGAAAGACTGGATTTGCTTGCTGTAAACATTTCTTGCAATTTCTTGAAAAGAAAAAAATTAGAAGATTCTCCTTCTGTTTGGACAAGCTTGGATTTCTCATGTAAAGGAAAACTGAAAGAAAAAGCTACTCACTCACAGCACTTGATTTCTTACATCCTGGGAATCTCTTGGAAGGCGAGCAGTACTTCTGATACCTAAAAATGTGGGGAAAACTGTGTAAGTCAGTGAGAAAAACAGAAGAGAAGAAAATAGCAGCCATCCCTTCCCCTCTGTGACTGGTAATTTAATTTTTTCACCAGCACCAGGAATGTCAGCAGGAATTCTAGCAATTCCCTTTTCCACTGACCATCACTGACAAGCAGAATTTGAAAAATTTGGTCCTCCAGCCCTTTTACAGTAACATGATGAACTTTGGGAGCCTCTTCGGGGAAAAAAAAAATCCACATTTCTTAGGCCAAGCAGACAGTGGAGAGCACTCACACATTGATGTCCTGAGATACCACCACTGTGGTTTGCACTGGAAATACCCACAAAACAACTGCTGCAGCTGACACGTCCCAAACAAACTCTTTGGCTATTGGGAACTTCTACAAAATGCCATCAAAATTGTCCTTCTCCTCCTTCAAAGGACTCACCTGCTGTCTCCCAAAACTAAAGCTGGCTTTCCTCATTTTTGCCTTTTTTTTTTTCCCTAAAAAAACAGGAGAGGAAGGTTTAGCTTCAACAGCTGCAAGAGCAGAACTGAACAGAAAAAATATTCCCCTTTGGCAGTGGCTGTATACACACCTGAAAAACACTGTGCCTGCAGGTCTGCAAGAAAGGCTAAAGAGATAATAAACAGCCAAGGGACTGCTCTGAGTAAAAGAAATACAAACAGCAAACCACCCCACAAGCCCCCCAGGAAAAGAGGCAGAAGCTTATTGATTGCTTCAGCAGGACTCTGAGCACAGCCTGCACTTTCAGCTCAAGCTGAAGTATTTGGGTTTGAAACTCCAGACTCCTGTTATCTGGCCTGAGGAAGGTCGGCTGACAAACCCAGAAGAAATCACTTGGAGTCTTTTGCTGCTTCCCAGCAGGTTAGGTTGATCTTTTTTTTTGGATCTTTTCAAAGGAAGATATGACTTGATTTCCTGAAAGAGCACGCTGGCTACTGGAGGAGCTGGGAAACCAGAAGGTATTACACAACCATAACCATATTTTAAGAGCTTAGGCCAGAAAAAGCTGCCTGTTTATTCACAGATAAAAGGGAAGCTGCTTCCCGCTTTGCTCCATCTAAGAGTAAGGCAAAAAAATGCTAGTTTCACTGAATTGTAAGAGAGAAATAAAACACATGGGATAGCTGCAGATTTTGTGCTATTTATACCTCCAACACTTTGGGACCCAGCAGGCCACCTTCTGCTGCTCTTCATCCCTCTTATGGGTCAAATTCTCCATTCTCACATGGTAGGCTTACGATGAAGCTGTTTCTGTATTTAATGGGTTTAGTCCAGTTATATTTTACTGAAACTGCTATCTGAAATCCTGCTTTCTCAGTGCTGTGTCCAACACACAGAAGTGACCCTACAGCTTGCCAGCAGAAAGAACTAAATCAAAATATATGAATAAACACTTCTAAAGAGCAACAAATCACCTACAATGCAACACAGCTCTGTCCTTCCCCCGATTTCAGATCTCTGCTTAGAATGTTAAGTAAAATAAATATATGTTTATGGTGTTCTTGCTTCTTGGGACTGTATACTGACCCTCACAATTTTCAGTACTTCTAAAGACCCAGATGGTGAAGCTTCTGCAAGGATCTCCATTTTTGGAAACATAAAGCAGAAAGAAATCTTCAGGGTTATTAAATCCAATCCCTTGCTGTTGTACTTGTACTGCACGATCCTCTTCAGAAAGTATGCAAAAAGTTTCTGCCCCTCGTGGCTATGAGAATATGATTTGGGGTTGACATAACAGCTCAGAAACAAGTTGGTAATATATGTATATATATATATACACATACATATTTCACATCTTTCAAACTATTTCACAGTTCTGGGAGATCATCTACTGCTTTTGAATGCTTGGAGTTAGGCAACAGTGAAATGAAGGAGCCACAAACATGTTTCATATAGAAACATCAACTTTTTTCAACAGGTAGGTAATTACTAATGGAAACTCTTGCCTGAGTTTGTTTGTCTAGAGCATCCCTGCGTAGGCAGCTCTTGAGCAGCCTCCCATGGGGACATGCTTATTCCAAGGCAGCACAAAACAGGAGAAGCAGCTTTCCTTGCCATGAAAACACCACTTCCCTGAAATGCAGCACAAATGCTGGGATCAGGCAAATTCAGACCAGACCTGCCCTCTGCACATGCAGCCCCGACCGTGATCCTGCCACTTCTCATCTCAGCATCTCACCTACATGAGCTGTGCCACACCAACACCCACAGAGCAATGGACAAGAGCTGGGGAGATCTGTATCTGCTGGCTCCCATGTGGTGTCATGGGGAGTACACGTCCAGAACAGTTTATGGTGGTTTATGAGTTACCACACACCTCCTGGTTCACAGGAATTGCCTGTTTGTGTGTTTACGTGGCCCACAGCATGCAGTGAATAACTCCAGCTATCCCAGCCAATCTTCATTCTCTGCACACTGAGCAGGAGACTCAGCCACCAGCTGCTTCATCATTCTAGATGCTTTCCAAAAAAAGTAACATTTCATGGCAAAACAAAACAAAATAAACAAAAAGGCTTTTAAATACTTGATAAACACCAGCACTCCACATGGTTTCTGCAACCCAAACACTACAGCACAAACCACCTGAAAATGGGATTATTTTGCTTTATTCACCATGGAGTTTTTCAGAAAAAAGAGAGATTGTCGAGATATCTTTTGAGAGTTGAAAGGTAAATCTCAAGCTGCTGTTACGACAGGGAAGAGAAATAATGGTACTTTTTAGATGCTTGACAGAAAAGTTCCTTTGAGACTCTCTCAACCTACAGAAATTATCAATTTTGCAAAAGCCTATTTTACAGCCAGAAACGGAATTGGAAGCCCTGAAAGCACTTGCTTCAAAAAGCTGTGCTTGAGATGAAGGAAAATAAACCGCACACTCCTCCCAACTTCTTCTGAAAGACGCCAGCTTGGTGGTTTAAACCCTGGGGTCAGCTGAAAGCATCCCCACAGAGCAGGTCATGCCAACCCTCCCCGCCTGCACCAGCTTTGGTGCTCCCCCAAAAGCACTGCTGGTGACCCATCAAACACCCTGACTGCCCCAATGCCCAAAATTGGTGGTACAGGCAATAGGTCAGGAAAAACTTCCTTCACTAAGCTAATGTGCCCAGGATGTTGCTTTCCTCTGCTGCTGGCTCAGCAAGGCAGGAATAGGGCAAGCCCAGGATGCAGGGGGGAGCACTTGCAGCCACCCACCATGTCCCTGCTCCTCACTCCCTGGTGTTTGTATCATACTAGGCATTTATTAACTTTTCAGTGTAGCTTACACCTATATTTCCCTAAAAACCGCCATGATCAAAATTACCACCTTAGCGATCTGAATTACTTCTAACAGCAGACTAGCAATGCCTTCTATCGAATTAAATATGCACAGCTGTGTTGGAAATGGGGGGTTTGCAGCCTCTCGACTGCAGACTGTTATTACAGCATGATTAGCAGATACAAATGTTCTTGAAAGTCATCTGTCTCCATACACTGAAAATCGCAGTTATCCCAACAGATCCCAAGAGCCCCAACAGCTCCTGGCTGCTGGTCCAGTCCTGGGTAAACATTCACCAAACCTGCAGAATGCAGCACCACGGACTAACGTGCTCATGAGCATCCTTGCCTTCAACACCTTTTCATAAAGTTATAAAATTAACCCACCCCTGCCCCCATCCCTACAGCAGACACCTAAAATGTAACTTAAAGTTTACATCAAAAACCTAAATATGCAGTGAAAAAGCCACTAAAAAATCCCGAAGTGCTCTGAGGTCTCTGTGTAAGTGCACAAACACTGTGTGGATGGTGATGGTTGGAGAGACCACGGGGTATCTCCCACACCACTCCATCCCCAGTGGTCTTATCCCTGTCCCCCTTGGCACTCAGCTGTCCCTCTCCTGCATTTTGCACGAAGCTTAAAATGAGAGGGGTATTTCCACCCCACAGCAGCTGCTGCTGGCAGACCCGGGGCTCCCCAGGAAAACCACTGGTGCTGACCTGGAAAACACAAGAGTAGGAGGCCTCTGCCAAGAGTCATCTTCTCCACATCATTAGTGTGACAACCACTCGCCCAAGGTCCTTATCCATGCTGCACCATTTTCAGGGATCTGCGAGTAGAAGCTGTCCCAGACAGTCAATCCAAGGCTGCACCATGCTGCAGCTCTCCAGCCTTAGCTTTCTCCAGGAAAATTTCCATAACCTACAGGAATGGACCAAACCCCTCTTTGCAATGCCTTCTTAATATTACCAACTGCTTTTGGAAATATTAACAGCAAAATAAGAGTAAATAAAAACAAATAACAAATTAGCTGTCTTCAGGAAAAAAAAAAGGAAATTTCATAGGTTTAGGCACATTTTCACTGTGCAGCACTGTCCCAGAAACTATTCCCCCTCTCTTAGAGCTTCAGAAGATTTCAGGAAACATGTTCTCTATCAGGATGAAACCGATCTCATATCCCTGTGGGAGAAGCAGGAGTGTGTCACTCCAGGGAAGTGGATGGCTGAGCCAGGCAGCCTGGGCAGCCATCGAGGCCACCTTTGCCTGACTGTCACCCCAGGGGACTGCTCCAACCCCTCGGGCACAGGCTGCTCAGGGCCAGGTTGTGCCCACCCATAGCTTTACCTGAAGATGGTAAGAAGTGGTTTGGCTGCTGGCAGCAGCTGAGTTTGGCTTCGGCTGCCAGGTCAGACAGGGGCTGGTGAGGGTCCTGGTTTCCCTGGCACTGGACAGACAGACAGACAGACAGTGATCCTGCCACTTCTCATCTCAGTGCTCTCTTGAAAAATTTGCAAATGAACAAGAACATTTAACCCCACAGCACGAGCATGGTGGGGGATGATCCCCCGCTTCCTCACTGAGGTCCTACAGCCTTCCTGCACCTCACTTTCCATCGTTATCTCTGCTTCATTGGGAACCAGAGCACCGAACCAGAATGAAAGAGAATGGGAAAGCATTGCTCAAAGCGGATTATATTTACTTTTCAACACATCCCCCAGTTGCAGATGTCAGCACAGAGAAAGGTATAATACTTCCTTTCCTATCTCCTTAACTGTTCCTGGCTTCCTTCAACAAATCAAAGTGTTTTCTTGAAGGGTGAGAAATCTCAGCCTCGTACTATTTTAAATTGGCAGCAAGGGGTTTAGAGCAAGAAGAATATTTGATCACATAAGGAAATTCAACCAGAGAGAGAGAGTGATGTCCTGTAGGGTTCTGGCTAAGAAAAAGTGACTATTAATTTATTTGGCTTTTAGTAAGGTTAAACTATTTCACATTATTCCTCTTAAACCTTGCATTTCAGACTGTCACCCTCTGGTTACTTACATACTTGCCCATTGTAATAAATATGTTGGGAAACAGTTGTCAGACCCCTCCTCTGCCAGGGCCATGATTGAGAACTGTTTTCCAACAAGTAGTTGCTGCACTGTTGTTGGACACTTTTTCTGCCCAACATTTGTACAGCAATAAGTTTTTATTTTTTAAACAACCAAGCTGTGAACTGGTAACCTTCTAATTAATTTTCAACACCATGGGATGTCCCCTTATATAGTCAGAGAATCATTTATGTTGGAAAGAACCCTTATGCCAAGTCGACCACTAAACCACTTCCCTAAGTGTCTTAAATACCTCCAGGGATGGTGACTTCACTGGACAGCCTGTTTCAGTGCCTGACCACCCTTTCTGTGAAAAACTGTTTGCTAATATCCAATCTAAAACTCCCCCGGTGCAACTTAAGGCCACTTCCTCTCATCCTGTCACTTGTTACCTGGGAGAAGAGACCAACCCCCCCTGGCTACAGCCTCCTGTCAGGGAGTTGCAGAGAGTGACAAGGTCTCCCCTGAGCCTCCTTTTCTCCAGGCTGAACACCCCCAGCTCCCTCAGCTGCTCCTCACAGGACTTGAGCTCCAGACCCTTCCCCAGCTCCATTGCCCTTCTCTGGACTCGCTCCAGCAGCTCTGTGTCATTCTTCAAGTTGAGGGGCCCAGAACTGGACACAGGATTTGAGGTGTGGCCTCACCAATGTAAAGAGAGACAATCCCTGCCCTGGTCCTGCTGCCCACACTGTTTCTGGTACAGGCCAGGACACCATTGGCCCTCTTGGCCACCTGGGCACACTCTGGCTCATGTTCAGTCACTGTTGACCAGCACCCCCAGGTCCTTTTCCTCCAGGCAACCTTCCAGCCACTCTCCTCCACGCCTGTAGTGTTGCAGTCCTTGTGTTCAGATCCATCCAGGTGTCACACAAGTTTGATGGAGAGACATGGTGTAAGTTGTACACTGGGGACAGAGCCAAAAATCACACACTCCTTCCACTACCCACCACATACACAAGCTCGTAACAACAGCAGTGTTAGAGTGGAAAAAACCAAAAGAAAGTACAGAAGTGAACACAATAGAAAAACATGCTACCCCACCTCAGCCCCTATGGTCTAAATGCATGTGCCAGTTTGGGGAGGACGGGGGTCATCACTCGAGGCTGCCCCGTAAGAGCAGACAGGTGGGGAAAGTGTTGTGAGCAGCAACCCCTCAGCACAACTTCACATATGGGTGATGCTACACTGCAGCCAGAAACATCACCAGCTATTTTCACTGCTTAGATCCACTGTCAGAGTGACACAATTCAAGGCCTCCCAGTATGACTGTTAGGTTTGGCCTGGTCTCTCCAGTTTCAGCCTGATTTCCTCACCACATGACAGAGCCCCGGCAGCAATCACTCTTTTCCCTTGCTCTTTATTCATTCCCTCTTTTGTTTCCCTCAACCCTCAAGCTGAAAAGAAAAAAAAAAACAAACAAAAGGGAAAAAAACAAGACCGATCAACACCAGACAGCTCTTACATTTTGCTGCCATAAAAGCAGACATAAGAGGAAGGGGTTTCCCTTTTCCGGCTGCTTAGACCATTCCTACTTTTGGCTGTAAGCACTAATGTGTTTGCAAATTCCTGCCAAACACAGCAGCCACCAGTGCAAAAGTGGTGCAAGAAACGAAATGAGCACAGGATATAAACATAAAGCACAAAATCACTTTGCTGCTCTCAAACAATTGTGTTTGTGCTTCATTTGCTCATGAAGACCAGCACTGTCAGGTGTTAGTGAGTCTCTTGTTTTCAGTAAGAGTGCCCATGTCCCTATACCTGGAAAGTTCAGTGAGATGTACCTGGGTCAGCAGCCCCATACATTCGTGCCAGGTGACCTATTTTCAGCTGCAAGTAACCACAGAGTCACGAACAGACCCTAGGCAAGTTTGCCCAGAGTCCCTTGTATGTTGCTGTACATTCTTGCTCGGTCCTGAGCTTCAGCTGCTCTCCCCACCACACACTCCTGGAACTCCTGTTTGATGGGAGCATCTCCCAGGGCATGTTCCTGCCCGCTGCACTTCTCCCAGCTGCACAGCCCTGGCCCTGTCTCTTCAGTTTCCCCATGCTCCAAAAAGGGGAAAGTCTGTATACACTGAGCACTTAAAAAAAGCGACTGACCCCAAGGACTGGGAAGGGTTGTGGAAATCCCCACAAAGCAGTTGTTTTTGTGGCCTTTTCTCCCTATCCTGGGGATAGAAAACACAGCCTGGGCAGTGTGTCTGCTTATTCTCTTAAGAATCAGTAACTTTGGGCCCATCCTTCCCCTCCAGCTAGACTTTAACTTTTAAGGCCAAGAATACAAAGGGATGGAATGAAACTCTCCTACAGCCTGGCAGTCTTGCTGTCCCACAAATTTATCCCATGAATTTATCACCTTCACTGCACTGATGTCTGTATTGAACACTAATTTGTTATGTGTCCGGGTACACAGCCCTAAAGAGCCTGGCATGTCTCTGCACACCAAACCAACAAGAGGTTCACTGAATGTGTGATTCCTCCAGATCTCAGTGCTGTATAGGAGTAAAATTAAGGTTTGGACCTGCCTTAGCATGAGAAGTGGACCCATGAGAACTTATGAGGTTTAACAAGACCAAGTGCTGGTGCTGCACCTGGGTCGGGGCAACCCCTGGGATCAACCCAGGCTGGGGATGGACAGATCGAGAGCAGCCCTGCCCAGACCTGGGGGTGCTGCTGGATGAGAGGCTGGACATGACCCAGCACTGGGCACTCGCAGTCCAGAAAGACAAACGTGCCCTGGGCTGCATCCAAAACCCCATGGGCAGCAGGTGGAGAGGAATGATTCTGCCTTTCTGCTCTGCTGTGGTGAGAGCCCACCTGCACTGCTGTGTCCAGCTCTGGGGCCCTCGACACAGGAAGGACATCAACCTGTTGGAGCAAGTCCAGAAGATGCCACCAAGATTATCAGAAGGATAGAGCACCTCCCCTACGAGGAAAGGGTAAGAGAATTGGGATTGTTCAGCCTGAAGGAGAGAAGGCTTCAGGGTGACTTAACTGCAGCCTTCCAGTACCTGAAGAGAACTTACAGGAAAGATGGGTTAAGAATATTTACAAGGGCATACAGTGCTGGGACAAGGGAGAATGGGCTCAAATCAAAGGAGGATAGGTTTAGATTAGATATTATGAAGAAACTTTTTACTGTGAGGGTGGCGAGACACTGGCAACAGGTTGCTCAGAGAAGCTGTGGATGCCCCATCCTAGGAAGTGTTTAAGGTCAGGCTGGATAGGGCTCTGAGCAGCCTGGTCTAGTGGGAGGTGTCCCTGCCCACGGCAGGGGAGTTGGAACAAGATGATCTTTAAGGTCCATTCCAACCCAAACCATTCTATGATTCTATGATTCTACTGGTAAGTACCTGGAACACCAGATACTTTTTAAGCTTCCTACCTGATTCACGACTGAGGATGTAATTACATTTCTCAGAGAGAACCCTGCTAGTGCTTAGATACACCTTTGCCACTCACTCCAGCAGAAGCAGGTTTGAACCAAGGAAGATGAAGTGCAATTCCCATCCTGCTGTGAAGACTGTTCAGGAGAAATGCACTTTCACCTTTTAAAAATCAAACAAAATCAGATTTCATACAAAATTTATCTTATCCTTCCACATAACCAGCAACATGACATTAAATTTCTTCTGTCTCATGATATATTTAATGAGGGGGACAAAACCATACAAGTGCACACCCCTTTCTCCAGTACTCCTTGTTATTCTTCCAGAACAATTCTTCAAAGCTGCTGAGATCACTGTATGTTACCTCCTTTTTGAAGGATCAGATACACTGCATCAAAAAGCATGCAGGAAAAGTTCTAGGGCATGAAACCAATTTTTGCGCACTTTTATCTGGGTCAGCTTTTCTATTGATTCTGCAAATACTGTATCATTTTTTTTTAAGTTAAGGGTTTTTTTAGTTTAAAAAGAAGAAAAAGAGAATATCAGAACTTAAGTCAAACATCCATCTGAGCCAAGGACTGGTTTTGTTGGGCGATTCCAAATCAAAAAGGTAGATTTTTAAAATAATAAAATCCAACTAACAATGAAAGGGCATCTGGATCGATTTCTAAATTCAGTAAATGCCTTCTTCCCATACTCCTTCTATTTTCATTAATGCCATTAATACCATCTTTGCTGTTAGGTGTACAAAACAACAGCTGACAACATCTAAGAAGGCTAACATGAAACAAACACATTTTAAAACCACTCAGCCACATATTAGCATTAATTCATCCCTTCCTTTCTCTGCCCCTCTGCCAAATTTTCCTCCATGGTCATAAGCTATTTGGCACAGCCTCCAGCTTTGCTTTGTGTTGTTTCATCAACCTGATGTGTGTCTTGAGGTGCTCTAAAATAGAAATAATAAGTAAGAACTGGCCTCAGGTGACATCCTGTTTTAGGAGGAGATAACTTGTTGCAGACATCTTGAAGATCTTGTATCAACTTCATCTGTACACACATATGGTAAATGGAGATAGGACACTTCTCAGAGGATTCCCAACAACAGGTGACAATTTGTAGTATGGACAACTCAGAAAATTTGCTTTACAACTTCAGATGACAGCAGAAAAAAATTAATAAAGTAGTTGGGAATTCCAATTAGGTTGGTGAAAATAAAGACCTAATGAACTGTCTCTCAAGTGCTTTTCCAAAATGGAATGCTTTTACTTCTGAGAGGTGCTTTTTGAATGTTTTGGTGGTGGTGTGATGCTGGGAACACCACGACTTTGTCCAAAAGTCTGATTATCAAGTGTGCTTCTGCTGGAAGTTAGGCACCTGCTTTGACAAGACCTTGTTTCACGGGAATCTGGGCATATGGCAAGAGAGCCTGTGTACTTCCAAGTCAGAGCTCAAGAGGGGTCTGACTAAGATAAGCATTTATTCCCTGGCTCTGGAACACTTATCTGGCATGCTCAAGATCCAGAGGATTGTCTGGGCAGGTCCATCCACTTTTTTATATTCACTTTTCCCAGAGTGGAGAGCTGTGATAGAAAGATGAGCAATCATTTCCATCACACCCGCTGTGTGACACAAACAAAACCCCCAGCCTAACTGATTTCTGATATGCAAATAATTAAACCCCAACACTTTCTTGCCATGATTTTACCCAGTAAAGCCTTGTCTTCATTAGGAACACACCGTGCCAGTCCTGCACGAGGCTGCTGGGTGCTGCCTCCAGCATTGCACATCTATAACCAAAGAGCTGCAGACACGTGAGCTGCCCTCTCTGCAGCAGGGCTGGAGGTGCCTTTGCCCAAGGATGGCCCTCCTTCCAGAACCCCACCCTGCTGTACTCCATCCATGGCCCAACTGCAGTCATTAATATACTTCTAATTGCAGGAATTACTGCTGTGTTACACTCTGTCTTCTCTCTTCCCCCATGCATTAACTGGTTGCTTGGAGCTCTGCAATCTTTCAAAGAAAACGCTTTGAAAAACAAGACTGAGAAGACTCACGTTAAATTGGGAAATGAGCACGCCTTGCTGGCTACCCCGAGAAACTAGGACAGGCTTCTCTCGACCAAATCTCCAGGTATCTCTGAGGCAGTAACAGTCGGCACAATTCTTAAAATACGCACAGGCTGATTAAAGGCTGGCTTACAGCACTCACTAGACTTGCAGCATTAGTACAGACTTTTAAAATCAAACAGACGTGACAATTTATCAAAGAAACCTTCTCCAAATGCAGGGCTGCTTGCGGGACCCCCTTCTTTGCTCTCCCACCTCACAACACACCGAAAGCTCCCTTTGGGAAAGCCTGAGGTACCAAACTGGGCCCAAGCAGAGGTACCCACACCTTGGATGTCAGTCCAAATTCAAGCTAGCAGCTGTTTCAGTGTTAAAGTCAGGTTGTAATCCACACTTTTCCAGGGCTCCTGCTCACCAGCCACCATCCTGCTTCCTCCCTTGCTGGGAGGTGTGGCACAGACGTCTGAGGGGAAAGTGGAGGGCTGAGCTGGGACAGCTGGCCAATGGATCTCCAAAATGTCAGAGGAGACAACTGCAGAGCAGACTTTAAAACAAATATCCCTTCCCAACAGGACACTTGCCCGGGGGGAAAGGTTTTCACCTGTGCAGCACATCCCAGGCCCTCTCATTCATCTCCTTGCCTCACATTGAAAAAGCTTTGTTAGTGGAGAGGAGCCGAGTGCTGCCCGGCCCTGTGCTCCGCTCAGTCACCGATGAAAGCTGGACCTTCCCCTCCTCTCCCTCACAACAGGGCAACAAGGGCTGCTTCCCTTCTGCTGCCTTCCCCACCTTCCTCTCAAATATCAGAGCACCCCCACGCCAAAACGAATTTAATATCGTGTTTTCATCCTCTTATTATGGATGAGGCAAAGCAAGACTAATAGTTTGGGTTTATTTCTGTTGTGTCAGTTTAAATGAAGGCGAGGTTGCAAATCCGGCTCTGTTGCGCCCATTACTGGGCTGAGACCACCACACCCCAGCAGTGCCAAGTGCTGCCTGCCTACGACCCCTGGCAGACCCCAGCTGTGGCAGATGGTGCCCTGGCAGGGTGTAACCCTGTCAGGGTGTCACCCTGGCCGTCACTGCTGGCTGCCATTTCTGTGCCAGGCTCAGGGCTCCAATGCCCGTGGGAGCAGGGTGGGCTCCAGCTTCCCTCGACACCATCACCCTGCACCGACACTCACCCCACAACCTCGAGTGTGCATTCCAGCCAGATCACTAACACCCCCTAATTTAAGTATTTAGGCCACTTTGCCACAAATGTAGATGATTTTGTTCCTCTGCTCCTTCACGTGGGCTTTAATAAACAGGTTTTGGCCACCTGTCCCATAGGTCGTAATACAGGGGACAGTTTAGCATCTTGAACAGAGGTATCAGGCAAACAGGTTAGTGTATGAATGTTAATGTGCAAATATGCTGAATATAAATTATCTCTCCCAAATGAGATTCAGAAATGACTACAGGAAATATAGTCAGAGGTCACCAGAGAAAGCTACTGGTAATGCTCAAATTTTATACAGAATCATAGAATAGTTTGAACTGAAAAGGACTTTTTATTATGTATTAATTACAATTAAAATGGACCATAGTCCAATTCTCTGCATATACACAACCTCTCAGTGAAGGAAACATTGGCTCTGAAGAATCTCCTATTAAGCAAATTAAGTAAACACCTTTAAACCAAGCTTAGCAAGCCTCCAAATCCAGGCAGGGTAGTTACAGCTCTCTTTAGCCTGTCCTTCATGGATCTTCAAAGCATTCTGTAGAATCAGTCATAACTTTCCCATTTGTCCTTTGCAACATTATGACAACTTCCGAATAACCGGGAAGCAGCACAGCAGCATCAGCTGGAACATCCTCCACTGTCCAAAGGCAAAATGCAGAGCTTGGATTTAATCTGTACTTATATGGCTGTGTTTTCCAGATGAAATGTGTGGTTTAAGCAAAAAACAAACCCAGAGTCTTCAATGCCTTCATCCAAACTCAGCCATATGCTCTCACATGTCCCTCTGGAACAAACAGGGCCCCACCTGTGCCCCAAAATCCCTCACAGCACTCTGCCTTACAGGGAGCTCTGTACTGCTCTGTTGAGATGAGAGATGAGAAGTGCTCAAAAATTTTATTCATGATGGAGGCTGTATTTAAAAAGTTTTTCTACTGTCCTCAGACAGTGTGGAGTTTCACATTTTGGATGTGTGACACAGCAGACATCGTGTGCAAAGAATTATCAATTCTGATTCTACTAAACTACCCTAAAGCTAGAACTTCAGGACTGGATACGGACCGAACTTGACCCCTTGAATCAAATTGCTCAGATCTTCTCTGCTGCTAAAAATAAAGGCAGAATTTTGTCCTGAAAGCTTCTTGTCACTCCTCAGTTTGCAGCAGAGTTTAACTAGAGACCTGTCAAGTTTCTAGTCCGTACCTCAAATAGCCCTGGCAAGTCATACAATCAGCAAGAAGTAGCCAAGGCAGGGTTTTATTGTCACGGAATGTAAACAAAAAGCAGGCAGTGCTGTTCATCTATCTCAGGTTGGTGCATATAATTTTAATTAAAGCATTTATGTAAATACAGATGCAAATGAGGTTCAGTATAGCATCTGGCAAATTACTATCGAAGACCTGAGGCTACTGGCAAATTATCAACATGAGCTCTCATGATGTGAAGGTACGAAATCCAGTCTTGGTCCAGACACTGTATATTTTATTTAGCTTAAATTTGCAGTAAAATACCGTACTGATACAGAGAAAAGAAGTTAAATAATCTTCCATCTGACAAAAGAGCACTGAGGAGGTAAAACAACATCCTTAAAATTCGTCCTTTGGACAGCCTGTGTCTAGCAAGAAAAAAAACCATTTTTGCATTTCTGCAACACCTATCAAAGAAACTCAAAGCGTCTCTGAAATGTTAATTAATCCATATTTCCCCCAAGGGATATCTAATTTAAAGATGGTTATATAGAGCCTGCATTCATCTCTCATTTGCCAAAGGCTCACAGGGGTAAAAGCCACAGAGATCAAATGTGGACCTTGGCTCTGCTCCTCCACGTTCTCATCACAAGACTACCCTCCACAAAAATCACAAGAACTCACTCACACCAAAGAAGTGTGAACCTCTTTGGCCTAGATATCACTGCCTCAAAGTAGTGTTAACTTCAAAACCTTGTTAAACTTGCAAAAGCGATTACAGGACAAGAAAAATAAAGGAAAACAAATCACAAGAGAAAAAAACCCCACACACAACATTTGAAAACTGAAGGAATCTTTAGATCACACTGAAAAGATCTTTGGAAAATTAAAAGGTATAACCAAAGTAATGTTCACAGCAATATCAGCATCAACTTCTACTGACTATTTTTTCCCTCCAGGTTCAATTCCATATTTAAGGCCTTGCAAGGGGAGAGCAATTCTCCTTCTTTCAGAACTGCCACGTAAGACCAATGCTTGGAAACAGGCAATAGCTCCTACAGTTTCAAAGCAGACTTATCTTGATCAACATCAATGATGCCTAAGTATACGCTTAACATTTTTCCTGCAATACCCCTGCATATTTCCCAGGGTATGAAATTCCCACTGGCACTGACAGAAGTGAAATCACATTTCCAATTTATTCGGAACAGATGCATTAAGTTCCTTCAAAACAATTGTCATTACTGGTGATGAAGAAAAGGAGGAAGAAACACAGTAAGGTTTAGAGTTACACAGGTACGTTCACAGTGTGACAAAATGTGACACAGACATTTTATATCATTACTATGACAACAGTGTTTGGAAGACATGTAACCAGCATTTTGCAAGCATATGGTCATATACTGGCCCCTTCCTGTGCTCAAAATGAAAAACAAAACAGAGGGACAGAAGCTGAAGGCATGAAGCCACAGACTGGCCAGTTTGCATTCCTTTGCCCTGATATCAGTTATAATGACTGCACAGTCATCCAAATGCTTTGTTTATTGACTTACTTGTCTTTAGCATCTTGCTTCCAAAAAACCCAAAAAACTCCAAGAAACATATAGAAATAGCAAGTGTTGGTTTTGAACATCGGGGCACCAGTGTGAATTCCTACAGTAACTGTGATTTCGTGGCTGCAGGGAGAGTGTGGAAGAGAGGAACAAGAAATGGTGATGTAATTAAGGAAATTATACTGAGGTTGCACCTCCTGTTATCTGTTGGAACAGGCTAAATGTGAAAGCTTTATGCTCTTGGAAACTGGACATCCCTGCTTTCAATGGCTATTAAGAGAACTGGCGCATACATGTATGTATAAGTGTGTGTGTATATATATAAAAATATATATATATATGTGTGCAAGTATGTATATGAAACTTGCTGGAGAGCAGTTAACACTTCAAACTCTGCTTCTCCATAGCATGTCTGCATTTTAACTGGAGTACCTGCTCTAGAAAAATAATTTTCTGGGTCCCCTTTTCAGGAAGAAACTTTGCCAAGTTTCACTGGAGGGAGGGAGGGGTCAAGACTGTTACAAAGGATGAGACACCTCCCATACTTATTTTGGGAGAAAACCAACCCAAAATCACGGCCTTACCATGTATTGATTTCAAGTCAGAACCCACATTTCTAAAGGAGGCCAAGTTGGCCGTCTTGATGATTTCTTGTTGATAATCACATCTCAGTAGACTTTTATCTTATCTGATGACTTAATGAGGCAATTTCAATAGACTGAATGCTTGCACTAGTTTTGCCAAAAGTGGTAAGTGACTTGCAACACACAAGCCAAGACATAAATAAAAGACTTGCAGGTCTGCTGTGGCCTCAGCTGGCACATCCTTAGGGATTCGTTTGGAAATCAGTGGTCCTAGACTGTAGTGACAAGCTGAGCCACTCAGGCAGCAAGTCATTACCCAGGGACATGGGTGCACCAGAGGAAAAGGAGAGGGCAAGAGGGTATGGTTCCAGCCAGGCTATGGGAGAAATTTTAATTCCCTGCCTGACCTTGTGTAAACCATTTTTATTCCTCAGAGCTTCTTCACTTAATTCTTGTAACAAAACTTTTCTGTATCACAAATACTGGTATGGAAAATACCCAAGAAGATACAAGGTGCTTGTATTTTAAGAAATATGAGATCAAACAAGCACCAATAAACCACTCTCTCCTCTGCTTCTCCAGTGAGGCTGGGGATAACCTTGACGTGTTCTTCTGGAGCAAAGAAATGTGTAACTCTAAAATGCTGGGGAAGAAGAGAAGAGCAGTATTTCATCAAAGAACCTGTACTAGCAGTGTAGCGACATAATCCCTTGAAGGGAGCCAAGGATTAAAAGTCAGAGTGGAAAGACAGAGTAAGTAGTAAAAATACAACAGTATCCATCTTTCAAGACAAGAGTGAAGACTCAAGACTCTGAGGAGCCCAGCAGGGTCCCTGCTAGGAAGAGGGAAGGAAGTTGCTCTGCCCAAGCGGTAAAGTTGCGCCTTGTTTCCTCTGTCTGCAAATTTTTCCACCTTTTATTTTTGGATCTCTCAACATCATCCAGCACTAGATGGCACATAGCTAGAATAACAGAGCTCTGGAGCACAGCGGGAACACTGGAACCACCCTGCAAAGAAGGAGGGTAAGAGAGAACATGGAACCTTAAAATGCATCTCTCACCTCTGTTTTACTCAGGAGGATCTGAAAACACACCTTTAAAAATTTACAGTGACCAACTTCCCAGCAGCACTCCAGCAGCAGAGGAGCAGCTGTGTAGCCTCACCAGAACGCTGCACACTGGAGAGGGCTGTTGTGGCAGAGCCGGGGCCAGAGGAGCCCAGCAGGGTCCCTGCCAGGGTCCAGAGGAGCCCAGCAGGGTCTCTCCCAGGGCCCACAGGAGCCCAGCAGGGTCCCTGCCAGGGCCCACAGGAGCCCAGCAGGGTCCCTGCCAGGGTCCAGAGGAGCCCAGCAGGGTCCCTGCCAGGGCCCACAGGAGCCCAGCAGGGTCCCTGCCAGGGTCCAGAGGAGCCCAGCAGGGTCCCTGCCAGGGTCCAGAGGAGCCCAGCAGGGTCCCTGCCAGGGTCCACAGGAGCCCAGCAGGGTCCCTGCCAGGGTCCACAGGAGCCCAGCAGGGTCCCTCCCAGGGTCCAGAGGAGCCCAGCAGGGTCCCTGCCAGGGCCCACAGGAGCCCAGCAGGGTCCCTGCCAGGGTCCTGAGGAGCCCAGCAGGGTCCCTCCCAGGGTCCAGAGGAGCCCAGCAGGGTCCCTCCCAGGGTCCAGAGGAGCCCAGCAGGGTCCCTCCCAGGGTCCAGAGGAGCCCAGCAGGGTCCCTCCCAGGGTCCAGAGGAGCCCAGCAGGGTCCCTGCCAGGGTCCACAGGAGCCCAGCAGGGTCCGTGCCAGGGGCCACAAGAGCCCAGCAGGGTCCCTCCCAGGGTCCAGAGGAGCCCAGCAGGGTCCCTGCCAGGGCCCACAGGAGCCCAGCAGGGGCCCTGCCAGGGGCCACAGGAGCCCAGCAGGGTCCCTCCCAGGGTCCAGAGAAGCCCAGCAGGGTCCCTCCCAGGGTCCAGAGGAGCCCAGCAGGGTCCCTGACAGGGTTCAGAGGAGCCCAGCAGGGTCCCTGCCAGGGCCCACAGGAGCCCAGCAGGGTCCCTCCCAGGGTCCAGAGAAGCCCAGCAGGGTCCCTCCCAGGGTCCAGAGGAGCCCAGCAGGGTCCCTCCCAGGGTCCAGAGGAGCCCAGCAGGGTCCCTGCCAGGGCCCACAGGAGCCCAGCAGGGTCCCTCCCAGGCCCCACAGGAGCCCAGCAGGGTCCCTGCCAGGGCCCACAGGAGCCCAGCAGGGTCCCTCCCAGCCGAGGAAGGGTGGCCTCCCCACCAGGGGCCGTGCCAGCAGCGCCGCGTCGCTCGGGACTCGCGCCTCTCCCCGCGCCCGGCCGGGACAGCGCTGCTGGCAGGAGTCTCCGGCGTGGGCACGGCTGAACCCCGAGCTATTTTCAGCAGAGGGCGGGATGCGAGCGAACGCCCCAGCACACACTGCAGCCTGTGCCGAAATACAAAATCCAGCCTTTGTGCCTTGCCACACAGAGCTGCCCGGTCCACTGGAGGCGGGGACCATCGGATGCTGTCAAGTAAGAGCCGAGATGCTGATGCCATGAAATAAATGGTTTTATAAACCCCGCAACAGCAGAGTTTTCATTGATACACAAACTCTAGATGAGCGCTGTTTTGGGCCTGGTCACACGAGGTTAGTGCAGAAGGACTCACCTGTACAAGGAGAGCAGTCAAAAGGACAATTCGAGTCCTTAAGCCAAGGCAAGCACAATGCATAAACAGCATCAGTGGAAAAAATGGGGAACTAACACATCTCAAAGGAGATTAAACTCTTCTGAGAAGGCCAGGTTTAGTGAGTGTCCCAGGATAAACTCATCCGAGACTCAACCAGGAGACGTTTTATTTGGCTGTCTGACCTGTGCCCCCATTTCTGCCCATGAAATGGTTTTGCCCTTTCTTCTCTTAATTTTAGGCCTGGATAACATCTTCTTATGTCAGAATTTACTATGACCCAAAGAGGCTGCTGGCTGGAGTACCCAGCAATCTAAACACACATGAAAACTTAAACTAACACTTCCAACCCTGTGTATCACCCTTGAGAACACAGCCAAACACAGATATAGCTAATCAACAGCTGGTTTCTACCAAAAATGCTAGAGACCCACAAGTCCCAATGAACTTCCAATACTCCATGGATCACTTAGATGCCAAGACATCACTTCAAAGGCTAGACTTTAGAAACCACTTTTCATAAATCTGAACAATCATTTTTATCTTGACGTGACTATACTGCCAGAAAAGGAAAATGAATAATGAGTTGTAGCATCCTCTAAAGTACAGTCCAGTTCTCAGTCCAAAAGTGCTGAAACCAGGACTTTGCCCAAGATTGCAAACCCATGCTTTCTCCTTGGAAACGCAGCTCACAGCTGAGCAGCAGGCAGAAGATACATCTGGAATTTCTCTGCTGCCAGCCACTGTTTCAGTTCATGTTATGATACCAAGAACTGGAAGTTGTTGTTTCTACAGAGAACCCCTACTTCTTCCAGTTATTTCATAGGATACAGTAAGTTTCTACTTACTGGAAGTGTTAATTATCATGGTTTTCTCACATAATTGATACTTGATAATTGGTGCCTTTGGCAGTGATAAGACACGGCCCCCAACATTTTGGATTACACTGATCTTCCCTCTGCATAGGAAGAGAGATTTTACATCATCTCTCACCTGTGATACAGCCTCAAACTCAGAGTTGGAGGAATGGTGTCTGTTTTGGATGGCAGACTCCTCTTAACTAACAAGGAAAAGGTGAGGAACGGGCTCCCAAATCTTGCTGGAGCTTCATACCCTTGCTGACAGGCATCTCTTCCTTGAGGAAAGGAGCAGCTCTACAAAAGGAGAGGTAATGGCATCCACTGGCAACTAAAAAACACCAACGATCTGCTCTGCAGCCTCCACTGCAGCCGTCTCTAGAAGAGCTGCACCAGCCAACAGACAGGGACTCAATTCTTGCATCTACTCATTTTCCAGCTTTTGGAGGGATTGCCTCAATAAAGAGCCACAAAAGTAGCTTAAGATCTGGATGTTATTCTTGTAGCAGCAGAATCCCAGAAGTCTTCCCCAGAGACACTTATGCTAGTTTGGAGGGCAAAAGCAGATGGCAATCAGTATGCTGCAGGAATATTCCTGGAGATCAACGTGACAAGGGAGTCCCACCAGCACCTACTGAAATCATACAGGGCACAGCATGACCACTAAGTTGTATCTATCACACTCACCTTGGCACAGCAGTGTGAAATAAACATTAACTTAAACACTGTTTCTGGGAAGGGATTTGAATTTCTACCCTGGGTCTGCCCTAACTTTGTTCCAGCAATTAAAAGGAATGGCTCCAAGAGAGAAAACAAGCATCCCTTGCAATTTGATGTAATGTGGGATAAAATACTCACTCTGTAAGAAATAACGAGAAAGTTGTACCCGAGAATGATGCTTCTGATATGGATTTATTTTGCCACCTGGCTCCACTTCAGCACTATCTGCAACCCCAGAAGCTCAAAGAGTATTAAAGGCTGATTGTTCCTGACACACCCTGCATCTTCCAAACACAGAGCACCTTTTTTGCTCTGAAGGCCAGCTGCATATGGAAAAGATGTGAAACATTGTACAGACTGGTCCTCATTCCTGGAGTCATACCTGTTCTCTTTAAAGCATATCTCCCTACTTTACCAAAAAATGCCTCCCACGTGTATTTACACCAGTGTTCGCTCTGCAGATGGCTGTGGGAAAGAAACAGAGATTTTAATCTGTCTGGTGCACCACCAGCTGAGCTGCAGTTGGGATTCAGTGGATGGACTTACTGCTGGTAGACTTAAGCATGAGACCAACACAGTTTTATCTCCAAAATCTGAATGGAGGGGTAAAATAGCTTCCCTGCTGTTTCTTGGTACCAGAGAGAACTAAAACAACTGGCTCCTTCCCAGGGAAAGCACTACTCAATGCTCCTCTCTGCAATCATGTAGGAGCTCTGTTTGGAACGGGACAGGAAAAGACTTGGAGCAATGGCTTCAGATGAGGCTTAGCAAGTGTCCCCCTCTTTGACACTAACCAGACTTCAATCAAAAGTAGCGTAACAGCTTTGGGCAAAACATTTCCATCCTCTGCTGGCTTTCTAATGCTCAGTTCCAGGCAAATTGCTCAACTTTCGTGCCTCAGTTTCCCCACCTCTTAAGAGTAATACAATCTCCCCTGGAGGTATCAATTACACCTTGGTGCTTGTATAGGAGGATGCAAGGAAAGCACTACAGGAACTAGAGATCATCAATAAAGCATCCAAGACTCTGCCACCAACGCTTCAGCAAACCACCAGCCCACTCGACCCCTGGAGCCAGACGTGCAGCACTAGCTCAGAAAGCCAGAAAACGGAAAGAAGCTGCCAACTTCTTCATATTCATGAGCTCTTTAATAAGGCTGAACAAAACTTGGAGGCATGTTCTCTGCTGTTGCTCTTGCCCTTTTGCACAGCAAGCAAGTCATAAATATTTCAGGAGAAGAGTCCAGAAAATTTGCAAGATTGGTCCTAGCCTTTTACAGCATTAATGAGCAGGCCATTAATAGTTAATGAAGCAGCTGCTGGTGATCTCAGAGGTAAAGGCAGGATGAGAACAGTAGTGTTCGCCCATTCACTACAATGTGATAATGTGAAGGAATGGCTTGATCCTTCTATCAGATTCTCCCCATCACAGCAAGACCCAGAAGCTGATCACAGGACTTCCAGCAGAACCACATACAACCCCCTGCCCCACTGCTGTGACCCAGCAGGGATGGAGGCTGCTGGAAGTGGTCTGAACCGACCATCCTGATGCTCTGGGCACATCTGTGGGACTGAAAAGTCCTCAGTGCTGTGTCTTAAATACAAGAGTAATGTTCCAAACACCTAATCAGGTAGGACCATGCCATGCCTATGTGCAGGTGCATGTGTGCACCCCGTAGCAATACAAATGTAAAAATGCCAATAAAAAAACTGGGGGTTGAGGCCTTTTAAATGTCTCAACTGTTTGTTCAAAGCTGCACTTTGAAAGCCAAACTCAAAATACAATTGGGCAGCCAGCTTCAAAGAACAGTTTCTGTGATTTCAGCCTCAGATGCAGCGAGGACTTTGGTGAAAAGGTATCTTTGCTGTACTTACACTTTCATATGTCTTAACTGATGTCTCTTGGCTGTATGCTTGCAGACAGGAAAGCATGTCACCTTATGGCATTATCCCTGCTAGTATCACTGATTTTTAAAAGATCTGTGAGGTTTGTTTGTGTCTTCCTCTGCATTCATGTGTATGTGGGTCTATCAATCCCAGCACAGTAACTTCCTACTGGTTTAATGAAAACAGATAGGGTGTGGAGAGACCCCCACCACTTGTGCTCTGCTGAGTGGTTAGTCTGACCCAGTGCATGCAGGAATTCAACACCACAAATCAAACACACTAAAAGCAGTTTGCATCGGTCCTGCTGGCCCCAGGAATAATCAGTCTCCTGGATTTCAGCTCACATCACATCTGGCTTGTCACAGATTAAGCCTTTTCTGTGGTTTTCTAGTTGGGGTCTGCACAAAAAGCAAGGATTGGTAGCAGAGAGGCTCCCTGAAGACCCCCAAATGGATAGGGACAGCACAGACCCACCTTCTTCAAGAGCAAACTGAGTGGGGTTTGGATGCAATCTGAGTAATCTCCCTTTTATGTAAGTGTCCTTAGCACAGAGTGCAAAAGTTCATCTGTTCCAGGACTGGCAGTCAAGAGCCTTGTATTCAAAGGAAAGAGAATAAGGAAAAGAAAATCTTAATCTCAAAGTTACAGTCTTAATTCCACCCTCCAAACCAGAGACGTTTTAGTAGTGCAGGAGTCAAAGGCAACTGCAGCACCGGGCCCTTTGTTAAATAATTAACTGTGATTTGCCTAATCTATCTGCAGGTTCTCACTGAAAAGACAAAAAATTTCCCCATCAACACCCCACTCTTACCTAAGCAATGAGCTTCCTACAGCACCTCCTGGGATAATCCTCTAGTTTTTAACAAAACTGGTCCTTGACTTTTCTCACCTTCAAACATGATTCTGCCTGCTGCTTTCAATGCAGATCAAAGGCGGCCTTAGTAGATCCTTACTCGCTAAGGCATAAAATAAATTTATTAAGTTAAATTTCAAGTAATTACTTTATTCTGTAATTTTATTAAAAACTATCATTTGCCAAACATGTTCTGGAAAAAAAATTACTACTCAGACTCAATAATAAAGTACATAATTAGCAATGAATGTATAGTGCCTCTTTTTAAAACTATAGCATATAACACTCCTTCATGCTTTGAATGGGGAGTGTCCTAAAGTCATTATAAACACTGATTTAAAGATTTTAATACCTTGAACTATTTAAATCACATTAAGGATGAAACTTCACATAGTTTGAAACTTCAAACCCTGCCAAATCCAGATGTGTGTTGGGCTGTTCCTCACTCTCACACACCTATTCTACATGATTTAAGAACAGAAATTTTAAAACAGCAGACAAGTAAAAAAAAACCTTTAATGACCGAAAAACCCTACCCAACCTAAAATGTTTCTTAATCAACTTCCTATTAGCTGCCTGTTTCATTTAAACAAGAAGAAAAAAAAAAAAGTCAGTATTTTATCTTCTCCTCCAGCTACACTGCAAAACTTTCAGTGCTAAGTGTGAGTTAAATTTTCTTTCCAACCCTTTGATAACTTATTTTTTACTGATTTTACAACACCACAAAGAGACATGGGCCATTCATGCACTAGCCAAAAATTAATCAAGCTGCAACCCCAGACAAGCCATGTGACCACAGCGGAAGCTGAAGAGTGTTCCAAAATGAGTATCTGTAGGCTGCAAAGACCAATAATAAAGGGTTGCAAATCACAGTCCTTTTCCGCTGCTGTGCAGAGCTGCAATCACAAATTTGAGCAGAAGAAGGGTCTGTCAGCCAATCTGTGTCAGAAGCTCAGCATGGGAACTCTTCTGGAAGATGCTACAGCAGGGCCCAGATACACAGACCAGACAGTGACCTCGCAACACACAGTAGCAGCCTCCACCCTGAGACTCAGTAAAAGGGTCAGGACAAGAGAAAAGGAACAAATAAAACCTCTCTCTACATACGCATGAACAAAATACAGACTGAAAAAATAAAATAACTAAAGCATGTTAAATGAAAACATGAACCAGTGTAAGTGGTCCTCCTGCTTGTGCCAGTGAGAGGCTAATAGGAAAAGTGCCTCGAGTGCAAGGCAGATAACTGAAAAATACGATCAAATTCCAACCTTGGCTGCAGAAATCAATACAGAGAGGAAACTCAGGTATGAATTCAGCTTTCCTGTGCAAATACACCATTCAAAATGCATCAAACTACATCTCACCTCACTCCACACAACGTATCTAAAAGCTAAAAGCATGGCAGAGCCCAGGTGGTAATTCCCATCCCTCTTGCTGTCTGCTACAGTCTGTACGTAAAGCAGCCTGCAAACAGCCACAAATCCTTTGCCATACAGTACTGCATACCATTGACAGCACCACCAATTTTGGGATGCAGCTTGTGTTAAACACCCAACATCTCCTCGCAAAGTACCTCGCACACTTTTCCCGGAGTGCTTCCCATTCCATAGCACATTTCAAAGTAGATCACTCACTCCATCAAGAACCACAACAGTGCTTTCCCTGCAGATGGAAAGGTGTTTTCCTTGTCCTTTGAGCATCCTGCCACAGCAAACTCCCTGTTGGGATGTGGATGGAGCCCTCCAAAAAAATGTCAGGGTGGGAATTGGCTGGTACGGGAAGAGTTGAAGGAAGAGGATACCACGAAGAAATTAAAAATGCAAACCATGTGCTCAACAGTGATCTTCCTCCTAAACTGGGCACAGGGTGCAGACAGGGATTTGTGGACTTTTTTTTTAAAATTTTTTTATTTAGAAGAGCCCCATATTTAAGTCCTCCAGAATTTTTGTGGGAGAGTTGCAGAGGGTTCAGCATGGAATTGAAACCAGCTGTCAAAGGGTGTCTGGTGCCTGCACACCCCTTGCACCCTAGGGCTGTAGACCCTGAGGTTAAAAGCACTCACCCTTGAGCACTTTGTGGTGAGAACAAGACTGTTCACTGCTCACCAAGAAGCAAGAACAGAGTAAGAGAGTTCAGGAGATTAACTTTAAATCCACCAACTCAGTGCTCTGATTTGCTGCTGGAGAAGAGACGGGGCTGGAGCTAAGATCATTCCTATGTACATGCTCTTTTCAGCATAAATAATAAATTGTGACACTCCTCTCCTGAGTTGGACACATACCGAGTGTTCGCACGCTCTCCTGGACCATCACACAGAGGGTAAACACATAAAAATAAGGTCGGTAGGGCTAAGATCCAGGACAACAGGACAAGCAAACAGAATCTAAGGCACTCAAGTATATTTAGGGCTGAAAGCAAAATCCTTCAGAGAGCTAAGATTTTTTTTTCCTTTATCTGATGAAGCATGGATCTTGAAACTTGAGTTTGCCTTGAGCAGTATTTCCCAAATCACCTCACCCCCTTCACATCACCAAGGCTCACAGACAAGATGGCAACACACACCTAGAGGAGGGGCATCCTGCGAAAACTATTTTAGCAAGAGTGAAATTGTGAGGATGCTCTAACTCTAAAGAAAGACATGCCAATTTAAAAGGAGTTAAGAAAACAGTTCCCTCCAAAGACATCATTCTTTCTTGTCACTCCAATTGTTTTAAAACACATGTGGGGCTGACTGCTCTCTTATGCTGAAGAATCCCGGACAGGCAGCGGGAAACAAAGGCTTCTTTAGGCAGCGCTTTACTCTGAATTTATTCATCACCATTTGTACCTGGAAACTTCCTATTCATCGTAGTTGGGCAAAATCCTGCAGGTCCTCAGTGGGCACCAGCTCCTGCCCTTCGCAGCCTGGCATGGAGGTGCTGGGGACTGATGCATTTGCCAACTCTTCCATGCAGCAACCCCTGGCACCTTCCCTGGTTTGAAAACCCCACATGAAGTTTTTCGGCATCATCAGTCATCTTTTTCAGCTGGCTTGTCAAAGAAAACTAAACCTAGCCCTCACAATGGTCACACAGTGGAGCTGGTACCTTCCTGGGATGATGCTTGTACCCAAGTACAGGCTGGGAGATTAAAGCCCAGGTAAAAGGGCTACTGTCACTCCAAATAAAAAAAGAATGCAAAGTCCTGACACATGAGGAACAGATCCCAAAAAGCTGCAACTGCAAGGTCATGACTCCTGGTACTGAATATCACTTGATAGTAATGAAAAGCAGCATCATAATGCTGACAGGCTGCAAGAGGTGACACGGGGATGCCAGATAGTAAATACATGAGCAATAAAGGTCTCTGTAACTACCTTTGGCTGAGCAGAAGAAGGGCATTGGTGTGCTGGTCCCATGGGTGGGAGCAGTGACAGTCATGAGGACTTCCAGCCAGGCAGCCAAGCGCTCTCCCCGGGAGGGAGCTGAGCACTCAAACAACTTCCTCGCCTTTCAATCACAAGGAAATAAACAACACTCTTCACAGAAGACCAGGAAGGGGGATCTATTCGGAAAAAATGCAGAAAAAAACAGCTTCAAGGGAAGCCGTGATTCTTAGGGATAACCCCATCTTCCACAATTTTCAAGAAAGCTGTACCAAAGCCCGGAAGACAACAAGCACCAAAGCCTTTAACAGCAGTGTGCTACCAGCATATCATTTAAATAAATCAGTTTCTGGAGAGACAAAAGAAAAGGAAAAACCCCCTGTGGTGCCTGGCAGTTTGTGCTCAAGAGGATGCTTAAAAAAACCCCCACAACAAGACATATTTGCTTTTGAGGTGGGCGGTAGGAAGAGGGGTGGGGAAGGCATATCCCCAGAAACACTGGAGGCCAGAACCATCAGGACTTCCCTTCATTTTGTGTGAAAGTGAATCAGCAGTGCTCTGCCAGCCCGGCAGCAATGCTTGGAGATGCTGCTGCTGTCTGCTTCGTACTGGCTTTCACTGGCATGAGAGGAGGCAAAAACCTCCCTGCACCACTTCCCAGGCCACCATCCCAGCACACTTTGAAACCCTACAAAACTTAACTGCTTCCTACTGGTATCCTTTTGGATTTTCGTCTTGCTAGTAAGATTTAAGAAAAAGAACAAGTATTTTCCCACTTCTGCTATCGAAGTGAAGTGCAACACAAAGTAACTGAAACTAATAAGCATGAAATTAGGTTGAGAAATGTGAAAAATAGATGTCCAAAACTTGGGAGTGAGAAAAGGGAACACACACATCAGAGGCAAGGGAAGGGGCACAGAGTTCTTGAGACATACTGCTATTTTATTAAATCCCTCTGAGGGTGCCTTCAGCAGCAGCTCAGAACCTGCTCTTTTTTGTGGTGGTATTTAAAAACAACCCCAAACCACAAATAACAAGATTCTGCTTAAAAAGAAAGGAACCACATTCTTCCCTATAAAGTCTTGCTCACAGGACTTCTTCCTCCACTCACCAAACTGGACAAGAGGTTAAGTAACACTAAATCTGAGGCCTCCTTAGTTATGAAAATAGCAAGAAAATATCTTTCCATTTGTTTGTTGGTTGGGTTTTTTTGTTTGTTTTAAGCTCCAGTAAGTGAAACATGCATTTTTAACACTTATTAAAAAATTGTGGGAACAACATACAATCAGCTACAAGAGAACCCAAAATAAACAGGTAATTTGAGGTTGCAAGTTTGAAAAAGTATTTCATATTTAAGAGAGAAAATAAGGTCCGGACAGAAATAATTCAGGAAAGAAACGGAAGGAAAATCCAAGATTTCGGGCCTCTAATAGGACATGAAAAGCAGTGCAAAACGTTCCCATCCCACCCCACCCACTGCTCACATGAAATTAATCGTCCCCTCCACCAGTGCCAACTGGGACCACACTGTAAATCACAGCATCAAAATGCTACAGGTTAAAAGCTAACACTAAAGATTTGTATCTTTACATGTCACTTACGAAAGCAGGGAGAGAAGCACAGGGCTGCTTCTGTGCAAAGCCAAAGCCAAGGGTTTGCTAAGTGGAGTAACACAAGACAAGTAACTTTGCTTTTCATCTTGTAACATTTTTCCAGGAAAGAAGATGAATTTCAGGCTGTGGATGAGTTTACCAAGTGAACTGAATTACACCGTGGGCAGGTAATACCGGTCTTGAGGAAGCTCTGTGACTTGCACAGAGCCATTTGCATTTGCCGGGATGCACCCATGGCTGTGATCCCCAGCCTCCAGTGCCTGCCCCTGCAGCAGGGTCTGCTCCGAACTGGGGCTTAACCCCAGCAGTAACGAGGGTTTCCCGGAGGGCAGGGCTGCTGTGCAGACATCGAGAGCTGAACAGGCACATGACAGCAGGCATGTCTGCATGGGCACATCTCATGTCAGGCCTGTACCACTAATGCTTGCCATGTGTTGGATCAGCCCAGGGCAGGACATGTCACTGAAGCAGCTGTGCTGGCAAAACCCATCAGCAAAAGGGCTGTCACACCAGCAAAGGGACATTTTTGCCAATGTCACACGCTGAGACAGAGTTGGGAAGATAAATACACTATCAGCACATTCACTCAAGGAGAAAGTTCTTGATATGCTCCTGGGATGCTGACCAGACCAAAGTGCTTGTGTGCTCCAAGGCTCTGGGTACCTTGTCTTATGAGATACTAAACACACACATTTTCACTTTTTATGAAAGCCTGTAGCATTGGGACAAGGAGCAATGGTTTTAAACTGAAAGAGTGTAGGTTTAGATTGGACAATAAGGAAAAAATTTAAAGGTCCCGTTCCACCCACAGACTGGGCAGTCCCACACAAAGGCAGCACAAGACAGACCTACACAATTCCAGAGCTTTTGAACCATGCAGATGGAAACTGAATCCAAGGGTGAGCCTGGACCACGGTACTGTTTAACCTGTAGTCTGTGTTGGGTGGGGGGTGTGGAGATCTGCAAATTCCTCCCAGTAAGTCTGTAATAGTTAATTTGAGAGGCAAACAAGTGGTGAGCAGGCTCCACTTTGCTAGATCAGGTCCCCGCTGGACAACAACCTGGAGAAGATACAAACTGCAGATGCTGTTGGGGAGGCTTGTTCTCAGAGCAAAGCTCAATTCCCTGCCCGTGCCCTGCTTTCAGCACCCAGCATGTGCCCCCACCCCATCCAATTTGCAAAAGGCTGTCAAAACTCGCTGCAAGCTCACCCCCTCCACTCCCCATGTGCGATTTCTAACCATGCAGGTGTTCCAGATCACCTTCTTCCCCATTTGCTTCCAAACCCTTCCTCCCCAGTCACCCCTCCACACAGCAAATGCTGCTCTCTGTCAAGCACTGACATGAGCTTTCCCACTGCCAGCCCCACTCGGGGCATTGCCCACTGCAGGCCAGGCACATGCAGTCTCCTGCATGAATTAATTCAAGGACATGCTGCACCGTAATCCACCTCCTCAGCTGTGAGAATCTCCCAGGATGACTTTTCTGAAGTCCCCTCCTGGTTGCCAACACCTAAATCTTCCCTCCTTGCCCGTGTCATTCTCTCTCTGCTCATTAACAAAACCCAGACATCTGAGCCTTCTGCACTGCTAAGTACACAAAACCATTTCACACCTCTCCCTCAGTTTCACCAGCAGACTCACATACTGGTCATTCTACACAAACTCAGCTTATGGAAAATTCAGTTTTCACTTTAGAAACCAGTTTGGAGTCTCATGGTTCTGCAAAAAAGCTTGCCAAATGCATCGTCTTATTTTCGAACTCACAAAATTTTTGCAACAACCCCAAGTGCTAATTTTTAAAAACAAAACAACCAACAAAACAACCCTTCTGCCTTGCAAAGGCATGGCAGTTTTGGGGAGAGGGCTGGCTTGGTGATTTCTGAACTGTCTCTGGAAGGCAAGGCTGGAACTGAATGCTCTTCCCTTCATCTTCCAATCACCCAACTTATTTTGTTTCCATTTTGCTACATCTTTGCAAATCAAACTCTCAAATACTACCCCGTATGAAAAGTATTTGAAACATTCTGGAAATCAACAGCCTTTTCAGCTTTTCATTAAAAAACCCAACTTACTGTTACCCTGGGACTGAAATGTATCATTATATCCCATAAACTTCAGATCTATTTTTGAAGGGTTGATAAAACAAACTAACCACAAATATTAGTTCCAGATGATGTGACACATGTAAACACACCTTGACAGAAGAGCAGCAATTATTTTAATGGCTTTAAGTTAAAGTCTTCATAGATTATTTTAATGCCAACTTTGTTTATTAACTTACTTTCAGTATGAACAGATACCATCCTGCAGATGTGCAGTAACTTTTAGGGAAAGAACACACTTGCTGAATTACCCTCACACTTGAAAGAAAGTCGAACTACAATTACACTTCAAGCAAAATGTAAATGCAGCTTGACCCAACAGCCATGCTGAAATCTCAGGGAATTCAGTTGTGACACTGCATGTTTCTGAACAAATTCTGATTAAAATACTCATTTGATTTATTTTCAGTTAATGTTTCCATTCCTTAAGTGGACACAAAGAAAAATAATTTAGACATGGATCAAAACATCCCAACCAGAAGAGACTCCAAATAGTATTTCTGAGGATCATCCAAGTTAGGGCAAAGCAAAAAGGAATAAAACCTGAAGATGTCGCACATGCAAATACAGTGATGTCATGCCTGGCATTAAAATCTTTGTCTTTTACGAGGATGAGCAAAACCTGCTGTGCTCTCATTCCAGCCTGGAGCAGTTTGAAACTGGTTTGAAAATGCAAAAAGAAGCTAGTAACTTTACTATATTTAATGTTGGCTTTTTTTAAACTTTTAATAAAAACACAGTAAAACTTCCCCCCACAACAAGAACGAACCCAAATATGACACTACAAACTTGGGCTGTTTCATAGAATGGATTATTCATTTTACAGACACTGTCTAGAAACTGCTGATTTTAACTAGATTAAAAAAGGAAAAAAAAAACAAGTGGTACTTTGAGAGAAAGCTATTGGAAAGAGTGTGCTACTTTCAAACACTGATAACAGGAAATGTCCTGTGTGACGAAACTCTGACAGGTGAACTCTTGGGGTGGACAGGCAGGAAAAATGTCATTTTACAAAGGTGAGTAATCACAAGGTCTTTGGGCTGTTAACTGAGCTATGCAAATCCATCCATGCTTTCTGGCACTGAGTTTATCACGGATACAAGAGAGGACAAACATGGGAGAGCTCTTGGCCATTGCTTTCTGCAGAAGGCTGAAGGAATAAACACACACACGGGGGCAAAGTAAAATAAGGACCGGCCAATTCTTCCCATTTATATTCTTCCCAATTGCTGGCCAATACTTTGCTCTCCCTGATCCGGAGATCAACTTGCAATTATGTTTCAAAGAGCTGCTGAGTTCATACAACACACTGAAGCCACATCTACATTAGAAAAGCTTCACCAGGACAGAAATAGGCAGGCAAAGCACTTCGGTCACAGATACTTCTTAAACGATAATATTACTCATCTGCTGGTCTAATAAAACCACGGCAGCACACACTACTCTTAATTCACATGGCATTTCCCAGTAAGGCTGCACGCACGAGGTTTTGCTGGAGACATCACACCTCCTCTAGTCACATCTGTGCCTGCACGACCACCCCAGCCCCGGCCAGGAGGGACAAACCCCGCACACAGTTTATAAAGAAAAGGCACCTCACTGACAGCCTTGTGCTGTGACCCCGCTATTGCTGCAGAAGATGCCCTGTGCTGCCAGAGGTGCAGCTCCTCAAGGCACTGCACACTCTGCCACTCTCACCCGCTGCTCCCCGCGCTGCTGCTGCGGGACCCGGCGGGCAGGAGCTGCTGATGCCCAGCAACCCTGATCACCAGGTCCCCGTCCCACCCAGCCAAGAGCCCTCCTCTTCCCTCCTAGTCCTACTTCTTTGGATGTTTTCTCCCCTTTTGCTCTCCACCTTCCAATCCAAACTTTTGCTGCGTTCCCCTGCACGGCAGGACAGTCCCAAGTTCACAGGGTTTCCAAGGAGCACCTGCCCTAAGCCAGGATGGGGAGCCGCCATCCGAGAGGTGCTTGGGCAGCCAAAGGGGGAGGAAATCAGAGCCATGGCCCGCCCCCGGGCCGTCTCCCTCAGGAGGGATTCCCAGGCTCCGAGCGAACAAAAGTGCTCAGGAAAGAGCCGGGCGTACGGACACCCCAAAGTCAGACAGGTACATCCCTGTATCATTTCCAAGTTCTATTCCTAGCAAGGAGTGGGAGGAAATCAGTGTCCTTCCCTGTCGCCTTCATCCCAGAGGGAGAGAGAGAAGGGGGGGAAAAAAAAGAGACGGTTCTGTGATGTCTTTGGAAACCGGCTAAAACAAACGGGAAAGTCACCCCTCATTAAAAAAAAAAAGTGGATGCAACGTGCCAAAGCCCGAATTCCCCCAAATCTCCCCATTCAGGGGAAAATAAAACACCACGGGAAGGCAGAGCCTTTCACGGAGGGTGGAGGAGGGATGGAGCGGGGCGCCCGGCTCTGCCCCGCCGCGGTCCCGGCTCGGTGCCGCCGCTGCCCGCAGTTACCGGCAGCGAGCCCCGCGCCACGACCACGGCGTCACGGGTGGGAGGGGGGCTCCCAGAGAGGGGAGGAAGGGCAGGAGGGAAAGAAATAATCAAAAATTAAACCAGAAGAAACCGCTGCCAAGTGCGGCCGCGGGCGCGGAGCCACGCGCGGCGGCGGCGCCGGGCCCCTCCCGCGCCCCGGGGCGGCTCTGCCCCCCCGGCCCGGG